>CM076851.1:0-101428 GCA_039519185.1 Astragalus membranaceus | reverse complement strand
GAAGAAATAACTCACCCTTATACTTACATCCTCAAGTTTAAAATGGCTCTGATACCAGTTTACAGCGGAAAGAATACTTTATTCATCTAATAGTGCCAGTTCATGAGAGAACCAGCTTACCACAACACAAGTTTAGCTATGAAAAAACATGTAAATAATTACCTGGATTGTCTTCAAAATAAAGAACAAGAGGAGAACTTCTATCTTCAAACTTCAGAGGTTATATTACAAAAGGAGTGTTTACAAAAGGAGAAGTATGTTACAAGAGAGAGAGAGGAGAGAGAGGTAGCCGAAGCTCTGCCTAAGAAATGAAAATAAAATGCCTTATATAGGCAAACTAAGGCTTACTATTTAAGCCGGTAAAAGGGCTACTGTAGGTAGGGGTGTTCGTGGGTCGGTTTGGATCGGATTTGACCAAATCCGTTGCCCGAACCAATGATAATTATTCGGTTTGGGTTGGTTCGGATTTTACATTTTTTCCTCCAAAATCCGAACCAAACCGAACCGATATTGGACGGGTTGGTTTGGATTGGGCTCACGGGTCATTCACTAAAATATTAATTTTCTAAAATATAAAAAACAAAACTTTTTTATGATATTCCAACACTTTAAATTTTAAAAAGCTAAAAAAATTGAAAATCACACGAAATCAAACTCAAATCCACTAATAGTCTTCCCATTCATAGTATTAAAATTTTACAACTTAATCATAAATTATTAAGGTAAAAATTCTAAGCAAATAAAATCGTGTGCATCTAAAATTACAAAATTGTTATGACGTAATATGGGTTGGTTCGGGTTCGCGGATTTGATTTTTAAAATCCGTTGCCCGATCCAAACAACTACGGGTTGGTTTGGATTTGTTCGATTTTGACCCGAACACGAAAAATATCCGAACCAAACATATCGGTTTGGATTGGATCGTGGTTTGGTTTGGATTTACCCGAACCACTGAACACCCCTAACTGTAGGTTCCGGTAGCCGGTTACAAAAGGCGACAAAAATCATTAATTATGCCGGGTACGCTTTGGGCCCCATCGACACATAATTGAATGAAAAAAGACAAAAATCAAAAGATAAAAATACAAAAATTAAAAAGGTAAAAACGACAGCATAATTGCGTGTCTTCCACCAAATCTTGGCACGTGATTATTTTTAATTATGGCACTTATTCTTGTCCTTTTCCTTTCACATGCTTAGTCATGGATTGGATCATGGCATCCCAGAAATCTTCTGGATAGGGTTCGTCTTCTTGCTGAGATTCCCCAGCTAAGCAATCCATTTCGCTTTGTTCAATAGATCCCTGTGAGGATGTTGACATTTCTTTGACTTGAAACGTGCTGAAGAATTGTGTCTTCATGTGATCAAGAGTTCTAACCATAATTTCTTCCTCAGATTCTTGAGGGTACTTTTTCTGGAAGTAATGTTTTAAATTTGTCATAGACAAATTTTGGAGATTAACATTATTTAAACCATTTTCTTTATCTTCATTGATCTTAGACAAGACCTGAGATATTAATTTTTTGAGGTCTTCAGGATCCATTCTAATCCACCATTTATAGAAGAAATTTCTTCTAAGTACAGGAATATTATTTTGGTCTTTTCCGATGGTCATAGACCACCTCCATATCCATGGGATTTGAAATTTGATAAAGAAAAGGCATGGACATTGTCCTATAATAAGCTTATTTGAAGCTATTTTTGTTATAAGAGGACTATTATCACACCATGAGTTGTATAATTCCAATAATTCTTTTGGAAGAATTTCCAAAGATGGCCCAAATTTTTGCCACCAATTGTAAAACCAATTTGGTATCGGTTTATTAACCACTTCTGGGTTAATACTAAAGAACCATGAATGTTTATTTTTTGGGTTCTGGTAGTAAAAAGCTTTAGAAAAAGCCTGGATATAATCCCAATAATTAAAATATGCATAAGAATTTTCAGCAATTTTTATTGCTTTTTCCCCATTTGGGTTTAATCCCCATTCTCTTGGAAGAAGGATTTTGTTAATGTGACATTTGCTAAAGTTTATAAAACTTTGAGGATTGTTATTTTGATGGTGATGAGTAATGGTTACTGATTCAGTAACTAATAATAAAATTTCTAAGTGTGGTCTTGATTTACCATATAATCCTGGGTATCCTCTGGATTCGAGGTACCTGGTCTTTATTGACCAAGGATCTTTTGTAATACTGAGGTCTTCATCATCAATATACATGATGTCCTCAGTTATTGGATTCTCAAAATATTCTTGAGTTTGCTCTTGAGGAGAGTCATTAACAATAGCCTCTGCATAAGAGCTTTGTTTTGTTCCAGAAGAAGAAGGAATATCTTCTTTCTTCGGAGGAGCAGGCAATTGCTGCATAGTTCTTCCCCTATTAGGGTATACTGTTGTCCAATCTCCTAGAAGAGGGACACTTGGTTCTTGTTGGTAGGGTAGCATATTGCTACTCCTTCCTCTGCCACGGCCACCTGGACCACGTCCTCTTCCCCTATGTGGGGTCGTCATTTCCCTGCAGAAATTCTCGTGTTAAGAAATCAGCTAGTGAATTATTTTCACCTTTAATGTATTCAATATCAAAATCAAAAACTGATAATTGAGCTTGCCAATTTGCAAAAATTTGTTTAGAAACTAGATTTTTCACATCTTTTTCAATAATTTGTTTTACAGAACTACAATCAATTCTTAACAAAAATTTTTGATTTAATAAGTCATCTTGAAATTTAGAAATACATTTAATAATTGAAAGCATTTCTTTTTTGACTGTAGAATATTTTAATTGGGTCGGATTCCATTTACCCGAAGTAAACCTAACTAATTCTTCTTTAGAAGTACTTGGGTCAACTTGTTTGAGACCTCCATAACCTATATTAGAGGCGTCTGTTTCAACAATTTTAAAAAACTTTGGTTTGCCAAGTTTAGACAAGGAAGGGTTTTAACCCTGTATTTAATATATTGGACTGCCTTGGTATGGGCTTCAGTCCATGGGCCAGCATTTTTTCTAAGCCTATTATACAATAAGGCTGTATCTTGGGCTAGATTTTTATAATAGTCTGAAATATAATTCAGGCTTCCTAAAAATCTTTGTAATTGCTTCTTTTCCAAAATTTCATCAGGAAATTTAGAAGCGAATTCTATACTTCTGCTAATAGGGATAATTTTCCCTTGGTCAATTTCATGACCTAAGAATCTAATCTTCGTTTGAAAAAGCTTCATCTTTGAAGCAGACAAAACTAAACCATTATTTTTCACAATATTCTTAAAATTCTTAAGATGTTTAAAATGTTGACTAATAGTCTTAGAAAATACTAAAACATCATCTATATATACTATCATGTAATCCGTATAAGGATTAAATATGTCATTCATAATATTTTGGAATTCAGAGGGGGCATTTTTAAGCCCAAAAGGCATTACATTCCACTCATAGTGACCAAATGGAACTGTAAATGCTGTTTTATACTTGTCAGATTCATTAATCTGAATTTGCCAGTATCCTGACTTCATATCAAATTTTGAGAAAACTAAGGCTTCATTAAGCCTATCCAATAAATCTTTTTTATTAGGTATTGGATACCTAATCCATTTCAAAACTTTATTTAATGGTTTATAATTTATAACCAATCTGGGAATTCCACGTTCTTGTTCTGCGTGTTTATTCACATAGAAAGCTGTACAACTCCAAGAAGATTTGGAGGGTCTAATTAATTTTTTATCTAAAAGAGAATTTATCTCTTTTTTACATAAATCAAGATATTCTTGATTCATTTGTGCGGGTCTTGCTTTTGTAGGAATTTGACTTTCATTGAAGCCGTCTATGTATGGTAGAGATACCATATGTTTTTTCCTATTCCAGAAAGCATTCGGTATCTCACTACATACTTCATTTATGAATTGTTGTTCTAGACTCTTTATTTGAGTCTTTATGTCAGCTTTATTAAGCTGTTCATTTATATTAGCTAAATTAATTTCTTCTTTTAAGAAACATATTTGTTTCTCTTTACTTAAAAGAAGTTCTTTTATCTCATTTATCATTCTAGTATGAGGATCAGAAATAAATTCAAAAATAATTCTTTTATTTTCCAACATAGTTGTAATTCCTTTTTGGTCAATATTAATTATAGGCATAATGTTATGCAAAAAAGGTGTACCCAATATAATACGATGGGTTAAATTTTTAACTAAAAGAAATGAAGTAGGTATACAAATACCTTGTTTGCAAATATGTGCATTTGGTAATTTAAAATTAACTTTTAGCCTATCACCACCTGCTTGGGTAAGTGATTGCGTAGTTTTTGAAAAATACTTTGTAGGGATAATTCCCTCTTGAATGCAATTTAAATCTGCTCCACTATCAACTAGAGCAATTTCATTTTTCAAAATAAAATTTCTATTGATAATAATATCAATCTTCACAAACCATTTTTGAGAAGTTATTCTATTCAAAATAGAAAGATAATTACTTGAAGAAGATTCTGTTTTACTAGGGTTTTCTAAAACAGAAATTCTTTGAGACAAATTAGTATTGCCTTTTTTTATTTGAGAAATTTCATTTTTTAAAATATTGATTTCTCCTTTTAAATCATTCATAGAAATTGGTCTTTCTTTGCTACTGGATTCTTTGAATCTAGATAAGACCTCACTTATTTGATAAGGTGCCTCTATGATTAGAGGAGTTTCCTTTTTTGAATATTCTTTCACAAGAATTTCTATCATTTTTCTTCTCATCGTTCCATCTTTTATGGAATCTAAAGCCTTTAAGGCTTCATCTTGTTCTTCAGTGAGAACATTTAGACTATTTATATCTACGATGGATTTCCAGTAATTTACTTTATTGCATTGGCAATCATTGTTGCCTGGAGATGATGATTCAGAAGAATCTTGGATAATATCTATATCTTCATTTGAAGATTCTTTATCTGAACTATAATTATAGTCAGAGTTGATTAATAAGATTAATTGTGATCTTAATTGATCATCCTGGATTCCCTTGAGGGCTTTTTTATGGGATAAAATATCCTTTTTCTGGGCATCAGTGAGATAATGATCCCACCAACCTCTTAACTGTCCAATAAAGCCAGTGGCTATGAACGTTGCAATGGAACTATCATTATTTCCATGTTGTTTACAAACAGTGGAGTACATAATCATTTTATGTACCGTATCAATAAATTGCTTATCATTTAAGCCATCTATGGTATTACTAATACCCTGATTAGCAAACATTGTTGCTAACTTATTTATTTTCTTACCGGAATTTTCTAAAATAAAATTCTTATTAATAACCAAAGTTATTTTCACAAACCATTTTTGTGAAGTTAACGAATAATTTTCACTAGTAATATTATTGCTAGAAGGAATAGTAGAAATAACAGGGGTTTTTTCCCGATTACCAGGAATCTCTAGGGAAGACATACTGATATTATTTTTCTTGGTCTGAACCATTTCAGACTTTAAGAGATTTATTTCTCTTGTCAAAACGTTAATAGAAACATGAGTTCCTTTAATGTTTGATTTTCTAAATTTAAAAGAATCTCACTTACCTGGTATTCTTTTTTGGGGCTTTTCTTGATTAACTCAAAAATTTTTTGAGGTTCTCTTTTATTAAGAGCTTTTAATCCATCTATATTAATGGATTTCCAACGATTCCAATTACTGTCTTGGCAGCTATTTAGATTACTGTTTTGACAGCTATTGTTGTCAATATTAAAATTTGGAGAAGTATCACTATCGATACATTCTATGTTATTTGAAGAGTCCTGTCCTGATCTAGAAGCAATAGGTAGAACCTTTTTTAATTGAGTCCTTGATTGTCCATTCTTCAAGGCGTTCAGGGCTATATTAGTCCAGCATTGGTTGTCATAGTGTTCCGTCTTGTCATAATTGTGGCAAGTAATGTCCAGCTTATGGGCTCTCCGCTTTCCTTTATTTTGGAAAGTGTCTTGCTTGGGCTTATTTTTATAAAAATTTGTTTTAAATTTTTTCTTATAAGGATATTTATAAATCTCCTTTTTTCTATTAACCCTTTTATAAGTTCTATTATTAAAGCTCTTTTGCTTTTTATTTTTTAATCCAGGTGGTCTATCCATATTAGAAATAAATTGATTATAAAAATCATCTGTATCATTTGTATAAATAAATTGATTATAAAGATCATTTGTTTCTTCCCTTAGCTTAAGACCCTTTTCGGGTAAGGAAGGTTGAACTTCAGCAACCATTGGTACTTTGGGTTTGTTCATATTATCCTGAATTAATTTTTGTTGAAAAATTTGGTTTTCAAACATTTCTTTTAAAGATAATAAGTCCTCTTTAAGAGAGATTATTTGCTCTTCTAAACTATCCAAAAACACTTTGGTGTAATTCTGGGTTTTCATTAAAGAACTTAATTCCTTAAGAGTAATAATTTTACTTTCTATTCCTTTGAGGAAAATAAGAGAATTGGCTTCTGTATCCTTTTGTTCTAAGGTAGTTTCCCAACTATTTGGCTGAAGGATTAGAACTTCATTTTTAATTTTATTAATAAAATGATTAGCAAACCATCTAACAAAGGGAATATAATCCTGAGTTATGGTCAATTCTTCATAAAAGTCATCTTTGAACTTACTTAGTTCCCAAGATGAGAATTTCTTGAAATACCATTGCCTAAATTCGGCATATCTATCTAGTTGGAATTCTCCATTAATGAGTTCCCTCATCTTACTCCCAGGGGAGTAATCTATTTTAAAGTTCATAAAGAAAACTTATTTCTGGTTATGTAGGCGATTCCCTACCTTTTCTAATGAATTTCATTTTTTCACTAGTGGTAATATTTTTTATAGTTTCTGACTCATCAACTTGTTGGGATGTAGAGGCCCTAGTATGGTTTTCTGATAAAAACACACGAGTCTCGTTATTATTACGAAGCTCATCTAACTCCCTCCTAATGGCTGAATTAATAGGTTGGGAACAAACTCTAGTTCCCAGCATAGCAGAATATTTTGCTAAATCATTACAAACACCGTTATAGTAATTATATCGTTCAGAATCACGAGGCCAATTGTCTCGCTTGGCTGCGAACTCAGAGAGTCGCAATTCTATTTTAAATATTTCTTTGCTAAGCATACGATGCCTAGCTTCTAACCATTCTTCCCTAGATACGGGATGATCATTTTCTTCCATAGGAAAATGTATGAGCTAAAAGTGTGTTGTGGATCAGCTAGTTCAAGTTACTGAACTAATAGATGAATATAATAAACTTAACATCAAATAAAATAGATATCTGTTGATACTTCTTTATGTCATCTTTGTAAATGGAAAACCATTTGACATATCAACCCGAAGGGATAGAAGGGAAAATCCCTAAACCAAAGATATAACTTTGTTTTCCAACAAAAACTTTCAAGTCTAAATAAACGGTCTAATTCAAACTCTCCCTCTTTGGAGAAAAATGGACCATAGACGAAAGCACTGGAAAACATAGTTAGTCTTTACGCAAAAGACCCAAAAGAAGTATGAGCAATTTAAAACTCTTAGTGTAAATATAAGCTTCCCCCTTCAAGGCTACTGCTCCCAATATCAACACCTTTGTTGAATCATCGGGGACGGTTCACCTTAGAAGTTTTAATAGGGGATATCTGAGTACTCTTCAAATGAAGAAATAACTCACCCTTATACTTACATCCTCAAGTTTAAAATGGCTCTGATACCAGTTTACAGCGGAAAGAATACTTTATTCATCTAATAGTGCCAGTTCATGAAAGAACCAGCTTACCACAACACAAGTTTAGCTATGAAAAAACATGTAAATAATTACCTGGATTGTCTTCAAAATAAAGAACAAGAGGAGAACTTCTATCTTCAAACTTCAGAGGTTATATTACAAAAGGAGTGTTTACAAAAGGAGAAGTATGTTACAAGAGAGAGAGAGAGAGAGAGAGGTAGCCGAAGCTCTGCCTAAGAAATGAAAATAAAATGCCTTATATAGGCAAACTAAGGCTTACTATTTAAGCCGGTAAAAGGGCTACTGTAGGTTCCGGTAGCCGGTTACAAAAGGCGACAAAAAATCATTAATTATGCCGGGTACGCTTTGGGCCCCATCGACACATAATTGAATGAAAAAAGACAAAAATCAAAAGATAAAAATACAAAAATTAAAAAGGTAAAAACGACAGCATAATTGCGTGTCTTCCACCAAATCTTGGCACGTGATTATTTTTAATTATGGCACTTATTCTTGTCCTTTTCCTTTCACATGCTTAGTCATGGATTGGATCATGGCATCCCAGAAATCTTCTGGATAGGGTTCGTCTTCTTGCTGAGATTCCCCAGCTAAGCAATCCATTTCGCTTTGTTCAATAGATCCCTGTGAGGATGTTGACATTTCTTTGACTTGAAACGTGCTGAAGAATTGTGTCTTCATGTGATCAAGAGTTCTAACCATAATTTCTTCCTCAGATTCTTGAGGGTACTTTTTCTGGAAGTAATGTTTTAAATTTGTCATAGACAAATTTTGGAGATTAACATTATTTAAACCATTTTCTTTATCTTCATTGATCTTAGACAAGACCTGAGATATTAATTTTTTGAGGTCTTCAGGATCCATTCTAATCCACCATTTATAGAAGAAATTTCTTCTAAGTACAGGAATATTATTTTGGTCTTTTCCGATGGTCATAGACCACCTCCAT
This sequence comes from Astragalus membranaceus, assembly GCA_039519185.1. NCBI lineage: Eukaryota > Viridiplantae > Streptophyta > Magnoliopsida > Fabales > Fabaceae > Astragalus > Astragalus membranaceus. The sequence goes on along the minus strand of CM076851.1, from coordinate 92,758 downwards.
ATCCATGGGATTTGAAATTTGATAAAGAAAAGGCATGGACATTGTCCTATAATAAGCTTATTTGAAGCTATTTTTGTTATAAGAGGACTATTATCACACCATGAGTTGTATAATTCCAATAATTCTTTTGGAAGAATTTCCAAAGATGGCCCAAATTTTTGCCACCAATTGTAAAACCAATTTGGTATCGGTTTATTAACCACTTCTGGGTTAATACTAAAGAACCATGAATGTTTATTTTTTGGGTTCTGGTAGTAAAAAGCTTTAGAAAAAGCCTGGATATAATCCCAATAATTAAAATATGCATAAGAATTTTCAGCAATTTTTATTGCTTTTTCCCCATTTGGGTTTAATCCCCATTCTCTTGGAAGAAGGATTTTGTTAATGTGACATTTGCTAAAGTTTATAAAACTTTGAGGATTGTTATTTTGATGGTGATGAGTAATGGTTACTGATTCAGTAACTAATAATAAAATTTCTAAGTGTGGTCTTGTAACACCCAGGTATATTTAACTTGTAAAAATACCAAAGCGTACCAAAATATAAACATCAGAGATAATAATTTCCTGTTTAGACACTGAATACCGACAAAATTTTGCTGAAATACAACATGACCATCTTATACACAAATAAGATCCTACGGTACACAGACCATAACTGTCAGCAACTGGTAATCAGAGTCATACAAGAAAGCGGAAAAGGATAACATAACACTGATGTCATAGTGTTGTAATACATAGGCAACAGAAGGAAAATAAACTTGAACATAAAGCTAAGTCATTATTCTCCTCCCGGGGCCACCTACTCGTGCCTCTGAGGTTTCTTCTGTCCCTGTTTATCTGTAAAACAACAACAATTAAACAGTGAGATACAATCTCAGTGAGTTCTACCGAGACCCCTACTAACACTCTCGGTTCAATTATGAAGTCCATTTTAAGATTTGACACGGCACCAACTGCAAACCTGCTAATCCTGGTAAACCGTGTTGTAAGGTTTTAGTTCAGTACGACCCCGACTGCAAACCTGCTAATCCCGGTGAACCGTACCATAAAACCTTTTTACGTACCACCGACTGCAAACCTGCTAATCCCGGTGAACGTAACGCATAACTTTTTAACATAACACCGACTGCAAACCTGCTAATCCCGGCGAACCCCATAACCAATAGTGTTTCCTAATGGCACAGAGCCTAGGGTAAGGGTTCATGACTTCCCCGCCTAGTATGTCAACATGGGTCGTCACCCAAACTCGATATAACATATATATATCTACAATCATATGAACATTTAGTTCATTAAATTATACTTTACCACATAGGACTCATAGTCCATTTATTTCCAATAAAACATATCCGCACACGTAGGCTATTATCCGGTTTTTCGAAAGGGTTTAGACATCAAAAGCGTTTTATAAAACCCTTTGTAACACACCCAAAATCATGGCATCATAAGCCTAATATCCTTATATAAGGGTTAGGAAAGGATTAGGAAAGGATTGGAATCAAAACGGAATTATTTTGGACAACTTGAAAATTTTGGACAGAACTGGGCGCACGGGTCGTGCCCCTGGACGCACGGGTCGTGCGCCCCCTGTTTGACATTTTTGCACACTGAACCCGAACCAGGCGCACGGGTCGTGCGCCCTGGACGCACGGGTCGTGTGCATTTGACAGCATTGCCAAAAATACCCTGTTTCATGAAATTTTGCTTTCCGATTGATCCGAAACTTTCCCCGATCGATTCCTAACTCAAAAACAGATAATACCAGACAATATACCAGTCCAATCAACATCAAACAACCAAGCAATTCAATCAAAAACTCCACGATTACGAATTTCGTTAAAACGCAATATATTTCAAAATAACGTTTTCGACTCAAAATCTTTCGAAAACAAATCACACAATTTATTTCAAAACGGAATAAACCTAAACGTGAGTAAAACTCACCCTCGAAGCGAGAGTCGGCGCCGAGACTTCTAAAATCACCAAAACGAGCCCAATCAATACCAATTCGCTTCCAACTTCGATTCGAGCTCCCAAACGCGTTCCACCGCTCTTGGCTTTGATCCTAATCATGAATCAATCATCAATTCCAGCTTACAACTTGAGATTTCAACAAATCGATTCCCAAAATCTCTAGAAATTCGTAGGCCATGAGAAGGAGAAAAATTTGAGGGGAAGCTTACCAAGTTATAGGGTTTTGTAGAGGGAAGTAAGGGGATGATGGTGATGAAATTTGAGAGGGTGGGCTTCACACCTCTTCTTCCTTTCTCTTCTTCTTTCCTCTTCTTCTTTCTCTTCCTTTCTTCTCTTTTCTTCTCTTTTTCCTCTTCTGCGCGTATCTCTTCTTTCTTTCTTCTCTTTCATTCTTTTATTTTAATTAACACACACACACACACATTTATTTTATTAATAAATAAGTGGTGGCGTGGTCCAATTACCATATTGACCCAAATTCCTTATTTCGATTCCAAAACTTCCTTGGTCCGTATTATTCGGTCAACGACCCTGTGACAGCCAATAATTAATTTTAGCACTCAATAATTTTACCCATTAAGTACCAAATTAATTCAGTTGGGTTTACATTCAAATAATTCGATTAATTATTTTGAGGATGTTACATTCTCCCCAACTTGAAAGAATTTTGTCCTCAAAATTAGACACAACATACCTCAAGAGAACAAATACGGATACCGAGTCCGCATATCGTCCTCCAACTCCCAAGTAGCTTCCTCGACGGAAAAACCATCCCAGACCACCTTGACAATGGGAATTGACTTCGTCCGTAGCGTCCTCTCGCCATGTTCCAGGATGTAATTTGGATGAGGTTGGAAAGACAAGTCCGGTCGGAGGTCAATCGTTTCAAAATCTAACGGTTGACTTGGATCGGGAATGTACTTTCGCAATTGAGACACATGGAATACATCATGCAATTTTGACAATGGAGGAGGCAAGGCGATGCGGTATGCAAGAGGCCCAATTCGCTCGATAATTTGGAAGGGTCCAATATACCGAGGACTGAGCTTCTTCACCCCTAAGGCTCTACCTGTGCCAATTGTTGGTGATAATCTCAAAAACACATGATCACCTGACTCAAACTCTAACGGCCTTCTCCTTTTGTCGGCATAACTCTTTTGCCTACTTTGAGCAGCTTTCATTCTTTCCCTGATCTGGCGGATCTTTTCGGTAGTGTCTTGAATCACCTCGGGTCCTAACAATCGGTTCTCACCGACTTCCCACCAACACAATGGAGTTCTACATTTCCTTCCATACAAGGCCTCAAAAGGCGCCATTCCGATACTGGAATGATAACTGTTGTTATATGAGAATTCAACCAGTGGAAGATGATCCTCCCATTTCTTCCCGTTATCAAGTACCGAAGCCCTAAGCATATCCTCTAATGTCTGGATAGTTCTCTCGGTCTGCCCATCTGACTGCGGGTGATAAGCGGTACTAAGGAATACTTTAGTCCCCAATGCTTCATTCAGAGCTTTCCAAAATCGAGAAGTGAACTTCGGATCTCGATCCGACACTATACTGGTAGGAACCCCATGTAACCTTACTATGTTCTTCAAGTACACCTCAGCTAACTTGGATACTTTACTGCTAGAGCGAACTGGAATAAAATGAGCTGATTTGGTTAACCGATCTACAACTACCCAAATGGAGTCGTTACCGGCTTGAGACTTTGGCAACGCCATTACAAAATCCATGGAAATGTCTTCCCATTTCCACACTGGCACATCCAGTGGCCGTAGCAGACCAGCAGGCTTCTGATGTTCTATCTTAACTCTTTGGCAAGTTAGGCACTTTGATACAAATTCAGCAATCTCTAACTTCATTCCTTGCCACCAATACATTTGCTTTAAATCTCTATACATCTTGGTGGATCCAGGATGTACAGAAAATAGACTTCGGTGTGCTTCTTCTAGCACCTGATTTTTAATATCTTCATTCTCGGGCACACAGATTCTACCGTTGAAACAAATCACTCCATCCCTATCTTCAGTAAAATCTGGCAACAATTTCTGCGATTGCAGCTTCACATCATTTTCCTGCGCTAAGCGAATAGAATTCCTTAATGAGCTAGAGATCCTCAGGTGGCTCAGCACTAACCGGTTTTTCCCTGATCTTGCATTCAAATTCAAGTCCCTAAAGGACTCCAACAATTCCATTTCATGCATCATAAACTCTGCTATGTGAATGGATTTCCTACTTAGTGCATCAGCCACCACATTAGCTTTTCCCGGATGATACTTCAATTCGAAATCATAATCCTTCAGAAATTCCACCCACCTTCTCTGTCTGTTATTCAGCTCCTTCTGGTCAAACAAATATTTCAAGCTTTTATGATCACTAAAGACTTCGAAACGAGACCCATATAGGTAATGTCTCCAAATCTTCAGTGCGTACACAATAGCTGCCAACTCTAGATCATGAGTCGGATAATTCTCTTCATGAGTCTTCAACTGTCTGGAGGCATAAGCTACAACTTGTTGGTTCTGCATGAGAACACATCCCAAACCCTTCCCAGAAGCATCGCTGTAAATTTGAAAATCCAGAGACGGATCTGGAAGAATTAGGATTGGAGCAGAAGTCAACCTAACCTTCAACTCTTGAAAACTTTCCTCACAATCGGTATCCCATATAAACGGTTGGGCCTTACGAGTTAACCGAGTAAGTGGAAGAACCAGTTGTGAGAAACCTTGAATAAACCTCCTATAGTAACCAGCTAGACCCAAGAAACTTCTTATTTCTGTAACAGATGTTGGTCTTTCCCAGTTCAATACAGCTTCCACCTTACTGGGATCCACGGCAACTCCCGATTGGGAAATCACGTGTCCCAAAAACTTTACTTCTGGCATCCAGAAGTCACACTTCGATGGCTTGGCATACAATTTCTTTTCTCGGAGTACGTTCAGAACAATGCGGAGATGTTGAACATGGTCCTCAATGGTCTTAGAGTACACCAAGATATCATCAATAAAAACTACTACAAACTGGTCGAGATAAGTATGGAATACTCGGTTCATGTAATCCATGAACACTGCTGGAGCATTAGTCAAACCGAAGGGCATTACTACGAACTCGTAATGTCCATACCTCGTACGGAAAGCTGTCTTCGGAATATCTAAGGCTCGTACCTTTATTTGATGATAGCCCGATCTCAGATCAATTTTTGAAAATACCACTGCACCTCGAAGTTGGTCAAGCAAGTCGTCTATCCTCGGTAAAGGATATTTGTTCTTAATCGTCACCTTGTTGAGTTGACGGTAGTCAATACACAACCTCATGCTTCCGTCTTTCTTCTTAACTAGCAACACCGGAGCACCCCAGGGAGAGGCACTCGGTCGAATGAACCTTTTTGATATTAACTCTTCAAGTTGAGACTTCAATTCCTTCAATTCTAAAGGAGACATCCTATAAGGAGCAATAGAAATTGATCCTGTACCAGGAATTAATTCTATTGAGAACTCTACCTCTCTGTCAGGAGGTAAGGAGGAAACTTCTTCTGGAAAGACATCTAGAAATTCATTTACTACTTGTACAGATGACAGGTCTAAACCCGTTTCAGTAGATGCAGACAACATAACAAGAATAGCTTCCGCACCTTGGAATAATGACTGGCTTGCCTCGGTGTAAGAGATCGTTGCTTCAAAATTTGCCTGTGTCAACCCCACGGATTCGGAGGCGAAGCTAATGGTTCGATCAGCACAGTTGATAGTCACATGATTTTCAGCCATCCAATTCATACCCAAAACAATGTCCATACTTCTCATAGGCAAGCAGATAAATTTCACGACAAATTGTCTGTCCCCTATGACAAGTAGGCAATTTTCACACAATGATTGGGTCTGGACTCGACCCTTGGCAGCAGTTAAAATAGTTATCGGTTCGGATAGCTCAGATAATGCTAAACCCAACCGATCGACACATGCTTGTGATATAAAACAATGAGTTGCACCGGAATCATATAAAATATTGACTGAGTTATTAAAAAGAGATCCCGTACCCCTCAGGAGATTATCTGTTGGCGTGACGGTTCGAGCGTCCAACGTGTTGATTCGCCCCTGCCTAGGAGCATTGGGTGCTCCTTGAAAACTCTTCTTTTTCGGGCATTCATTTGAATAGTGGCCCTCCTCGTTACAATTATAGCACCGGTTTGGCCTTTGACGACAGTCACCCTGATGATGTCTTCCACAAGTTTCACATTTGCGGAACTTTGATGAGTCAAAGGATTGTACCTGCTTTCCTTTATAATTATTTCCCTTGAATGGCCTGGATGGGGTAGAAGATTCAGCAACCTTTTTCTTACCCTTCCAGTAATCCTTCCTTTCAGCATACATTTTCCTCAGATCCTCCTCAGCAACATATGCTTGTTGCACTAAGGCAGGATAGTTAACCAAAGTGTAAGAACTGAGTCCTTGGCTCACATCAGCTCGGAGACCTTCTTTGAACATTTGCATTTTCCACATATCATTTGGGGCATACCTTCCCAACTCATAGAACTGAGACAGTCTTTCAAATTTCGCAGCATACTCCCCAACCGACATATCACCTTGCTTCAGATTTACAAACTCTGCTTGTTTACTCAGCTTCTTCACCGAAGGGAAATATTGCTTCAGAAATAATTCCTTGAAGTTGTCCCAAGTTAGGGGAGTTTCTTGGAGTTCCATCATATGCCTTGCATTACACCACCAGGTGTGGGCATCTTCATCGAGCACATTTGCCGCAAATATTACCTTCTCTTCTTCCCCGCATTGCAAGGTTTGAAAAATTCTCTCCATTGAATCAATCCAATAGTAGGCGGTCATTGGATCTGATCCTCCCTTGAAAGTCGGGGGCTTCATCTTTTGAAATTGAAAATATGCCCGGTTAGGATCTTCCTGATGGGGTTGAACATTGGGCTGCTGCAGAGCCATTTGGTCATGCTGCATTTGCAACATATCCTGCATCATCTTTTGCTGATTCTCGATGATATTCTGCATCCATTCAAAGTTTGGATCAACAGGAGGAGGAACGCCTCTACCTCTTCTGGCCATGATTCTGCGAAATATGCACAAAGTATTAAGTTGATCAAGCTCAATGTCTAATAGCATACTAAGAAAATCACGACTGGAGAAAGTAAAGACCCTAAAAGCTAAGTCCGACTAGGTCGAACCGCTCTGATACCAACTGTAACACCCAGGTATATTTAACTTGTAAAAATACCAAAGCGTACCAAAATATAAACATCAGAGATAATAATTTCCTGTTTAGACACTGAATACCGACAAAATTTTGCTGAAATACAACATGACCATCTTATACACAAATAAGATCCTACGGTACACAGACCATAACTGTCAGCAACTGGTAATCAGAGTCATACAAGAAAGCGGAAAAGGATAACATAACACTGATGTCATAGTGTTGTAATACATAGGCAACAGAAGGAAAATAAACTTGAACATAAAGCTAAGTCATTATTCTCCTCCCGGGGCCACCTACTCGTGCCTCTGAGGTTTCTTCTGTCCCTGTTTATCTGTAAAACAACAACAATTAAACAGTGAGATACAATCTCAGTGAGTTCTACCGAGACCCCTACTAACACTCTCGGTTCAATTATGAAGTCCATTTTAAGATTTGACACGGCACCAACTGCAAACCTGCTAATCCTGGTAAACCGTGTTGTAAGGTTTTAGTTTAGTACGACCCCGACTGCAAACCTGCTAATCCCGGTGAACCGTACCATAAAACCTTTTTACGTACCACCGACTGCAAACCTGCTAATCCCGGTGAACGTAACGCATAACTTTTTAACATAACACCGACTGCAAACCTGCTAATCCCGGCGAACCCCATAACCAATAGTGTTTCCTAATGGCACAGAGCCTAGGGTAAGGGTTCATGACTTCCCCGCCTAGTATGTCAACATGGGTCGTCACCCAAACTCGATATAACATATATATATCTACAATCATATGAACATTTAGTTCATTAAATTATACTTTACCACATAGGACTCATAGTCCATTTATTTCCAATAAAACATATCCGCACACGTAGGCTATTATCCGGTTTTTCGAAAGGGTTTAGACATCAAAAGCGTTTTATAAAACCCTTTGTAACACACCCAAAATCATGGCATCATAAGCCTAATATCCTTATATAAGGGTTAGGAAAGGATTAGGAAAGGATTGGAATCAAAACGGAATTATTTTGGACAACTTGAAAATTTTGGACAGAACTGGGCGCACGGGTCGTGCCCCTGGACGCACGGGTCGTGCGCCCCCTGTTTGACATTTTTGCACACTGAACCCGAACCAGGCGCACGGGTCGTGCGCCCTGGACGCACGGGTCGTGTGCATTTGACAGCATTGCCAAAAATACCCTGTTTCATGAAATTTTGCTTTCCGATTGATCCGAAACTTTCCCCGATCGATTCCTAACTCAAAAACAGATAATACCAGACAATATACCAGTCCAATCAACATCAAACAACCAAGCAATTCAATCAAAAACTCCACGATTACGAATTTCGTTAAAACGCAATATATTTCAAAATAACGTTTTCGACTCAAAATCTTTCGAAAACAAATCACACAATTTATTTCAAAACGGAATAAACCTAAACGTGAGTAAAACTCACCCTCGAAGCGAGAGTCGGCGCCGAGACTTCTAAAATCACCAAAACGAGCCCAATCAATACCAATTCGCTTCCAACTTCGATTCGAGCTCCCAAACGCGTTCCACCGCTCTTGGCTTTGATCCTAATCATGAATCAATCATCAATTCCAGCTTACAACTTGAGATTTCAACAAATCGATTCCCAAAATCTCTAGAAATTCGTAGGCCATGAGAAGGAGAAAAATTTGAGGGGAAGCTTACCAAGTTATAGGGTTTTGTAGAGGGAAGTAAGGGGATGATGGTGATGAAATTTGAGAGGGTGGGCTTCACACCTCTTCTTCCTTTCTCTTCTTCTTTCCTCTTCTTCTTTCTCTTCCTTTCTTCTCTTTTCTTCTCTTTTTCCTCTTCTGCGCGTATCTCTTCTTTCTTTCTTCTCTTTCATTCTTTTATTTTAATTAACACACACACACACACATTTATTTTATTAATAAATAAGTGGTGGCGTGGTCCAATTACCATATTGACCCAAATTCCTTATTTCGATTCCAAAACTTCCTTGGTCCGTATTATTCGGTCAACGACCCTGTGACAGCCAATAATTAATTTTAGCACTCAATAATTTTACCCATTAAGTACCAAATTAATTCAGTTGGGTTTACATTCAAATAATTCGATTAATTATTTTGAGGATGTTACAGGTCTTGATTTACCATATAATCCTGGGTATCCTCTGGATTCGAGGTACCTGGTCTTTATTGACCAAGGATCTTTTGTAATACTGAGGTCTTCATCATCAATATACATGATGTCCTCAGTTATTGGATTCTCAAAATATTCTTGAGTTTGCTCTTGAGGAGAGTCATTAACAATAGCCTCTGCATAAGAGCTTTGTTTTGTTCCAGAAGAAGAAGGAATATCTTCTTTCTTCGGAGGAGCAGGCAATTGCTGCATAGTTCTTCCCCTATTAGGGTATACTGTTGTCCAATCTCCTAGAAGAGGGACACTTGGTTCTTGTTGGTAGGGTAGCATATTGCTACTCCTTCCTCTGCCACGGCCACCTGGACCACGTCCTCTTCCCCTATGTGGGGTCGTCATTTTCCTGCAGAAATTCTCGTGTTAAGAAATCAGCTAGTGAATTATTTTCACCTTTAATGTATTCAATATCAAAATCAAAAACTGATAGTTGAGCTTGCCAATTTGCAAAAATTTGTTTAGAAACTAGATTTTTCACATCTTTTTCAATAATTTGTTTTACAGAACTACAATCAATTCTTAACAAAAATTTTTGATTTAATAAGTCATCTTGAAATTTAGAAATGCATTTGATAATTGAAAGCATTTCTTTTTTGACTGTAGAATATTTCAATTGGGTCGGATTCCATTTACCCGAAGTAAACCTAACTAATTCTTCTTTAGAAGTACTTGGGTCAACTTGTTTGAGGACCCCTCCATAACCTATATTAGAGGCGTCTGTTTCAACAATTTTAAAAAACTTTGGGTTTGCCAAGTTTAGACAAGGAAGGGTTTTAACCCTGTATTTAATATATTGGATTGCCTTGGTATGGGCTTCAGTCCATGGGCCAGCATTTTTTCTAAGCCTATTATACAATAAGGCTGTATCTTGGGCTAGATTTTTATAATAGTCTGAAATATAATTCAGGCTTCCTAAAAATCTTTGTAATTGCTTCTTTTCCAAAATTTCATCAGGAAATTTAGAAGCGAATTCTATACTTCTGCTAATAGGGATAATTTTCCCTTGGTCAATTTCATGACCTAAGAATCTAATCTTCGTTTGAAAAAGCTTCATCTTTGAAGCAGACAAAACTAAACCATTATTTTTCACAATATTCTTAAAATTCTTAAGATGTTTAAAATGTTGACTAATAGTCTTAGAAAATACTAAAACATCATCTATATATACTATCATGTAATCCGTATAAGGATTAAATATGTCATTCATAATATTTTGGAATTCAGAGGGGGCATTTTTAAGCCCAAAAGGCATTACATTCCACTCATAGTGACCAAATGGAACTGTAAATGCTGTTTTATACTTGTCAGATTCATTAATCTGAATTTGCCAGTATCCTGACTTCATATCAAATTTTGAGAAAACTAAGGCTTCATTAAGCCTATCCAATAAATCTTTTTTATTAGGTATTGGATACCTAATCCATTTCAAAACTTTATTTAATGGTTTATAATTTATAACCAATCTGGGAATTCCACGTTCTTGTTCTGCGTGTTTATTCACATAGAAAGCTGTACAACTCCAAGAAGATTTGGAGGGTCTAATTAATTTTTTATCTAAAAGAGAATTTATCTCTTTTTTACATAAATCAAGATATTCTTGATTCATTTGTGCGGGTCTTGCTTTTGTAGGAATTTGACTTTCATTGAAGCCGTCTATGTATGGTAGAGATACCATATGTTTTTTCCTATTCCAGAAAGCATTCGGTATCTCACTACATACTTCATTTATGAATTGTTGTTCTAGACTCTTTATTTGAGTCTTTATGTCAGCTTTATTAAGCTGTTCATTTATATTAGCTAAATTAATTTCTTCTTTTAAGAAACATATTTGTTTCTCTTTACTTAAAAGAAGTTCTTTTATCTCATTTATCATTCTAGTATGAGGATCAGAAATAAATTCAAAAATAATTCTTTTATTTTCCAACATAGTTGTAATTCCTTTTTGGTCAATATTAATTATAGGCATAATGTTATGCAAAAAAGGTGTACCCAATATAATACGATGGGTTAAATTTTTAACTAAAAGAAATGAAGTAGGTATACAAATACCTTGTTTGCAAATATGTGCATTTGGTAATTTAAAATTAACTTTTAGCCTATCACCACCTGCTTGGGTAAGTGATTGCGTAGTTTTTGAAAAATACTTTGTAGGGATAATTCCCTCTTGAATGCAATTTAAATCTGCTCCACTATCAACTAGAGCAATTTCATTTTTCAAAATAAAATTTCTATTGATAATAATATCAATCTTCACAAACCATTTTTGAGAAGTTATTCTATTCAAAATAGAAAGATAATTACTTGAAGAAGATTCTGTTTTACTAGGGTTTTCTAAAACAGAAATTCTTTGAGACAAATTAGTATTGCCTTTTTTTATTTGAGAAATTTCATTTTTTAAAATATTGATTTCTCCTTTTAAATCATTCATAGAAATTGGTCTTTCTTTGCTACTGGATTCTTTGAATCTAGATAAGACCTCACTTATTTGATAAGGTGCCTCTATGATTAGAGGAGTTTCCTTTTTTGAATATTCTTTCACAAGAATTTCTATCATTTTTCTTCTCATCGTTCCATCTTTTATGGAATCTAAAGCCTTTAAGGCTTCATCTTGTTCTTCAGTGAGAACATTTAGACTATTTATATCTACGATGGATTTCCAGTAATTTACTTTATTGCATTGGCAATCATTGTTGCCTGGAGATGATGATTCAGAAGAATCTTGGATAATATCTATATCTTCATTTGAAGATTCTTTATCTGAACTATAATTATAGTCAGAGTTGATTAATAAGATTAATTGTGATCTTAATTGATCATCCTGGATTCCCTTGAGGGCTTTTTTATGGGATAAAATATCCTTTTTCTGGGCATCAGTGAGATAATGATCCCACCAACCTCTTAACTGTCCAATAAAGCCAGTGGCTATGAACGTTGCAATGGAACTATCATTATTTCCATGTTGTTTACAAACAGTGGAGTACATAATCATTTTATGTACCGTATCAATAAATTGCTTATCATTTAAGCCATCTATGGTATTACTAATACCCTGATTAGCAAACATTGTTGCTAACTTATTTATTTTCTTACCGGAATTTTCTAAAATAAAATTCTTATTAATAACCAAAGTTATTTTCACAAACCATTTTTGTGAAGTTAACGAATAATTTTCACTAGTAATATTATTGCTAGAAGGAATAGTAGAAATAACAGGGGTTTTTTCCCGATTACCAGGAATCTCTAGGGAAGACATACTGATATTATTTTTCTTGGTCTGAACCATTTCAGACTTTAAGAGATTTATTTCTCTTGTCAAAACGTTAATAGAAACATGAGTTCCTTTAATGTTTGATTTTCTAAATTTAAAAAGAATCTCACTTACCTGGTATTCTTTTTTGGGGCTTTTCTTGATTAACTCAAAAAATTTTTGAGGTTCTCTTTTATTAAGAGCTTTTAATCCATCTATATTAATGGATTTCCAACGATTCCAATTACTGTCTTGGCAGCTATTTAGATTACTGTTTTGACAGCTATTGTTGTCAATATTAAAACTATTGTTTTGACAGCTATTGTTGTCAATATTAAAATTTGGAGAAGTATCACTATCGATACATTCTATGTTATTTGAAGAGTCCTGTCCTGATCTAGAAGCAATAGGTAGAACCTTTTTTAATTGAGTCCTTGATTGTCCATTCTTCAAGGCGTTCAGGGCTATATTAGTCCAGCATTGGTTGTCATAGTGTTCCGTCTTGTCATAATTGTGGCAAGTAATGTCCAGCTTATGGGCTCTCCGCTTTCCTTTATTTTGGAAAGTGTCTTGCTTGGGCTTATTTTTATAAAAATTTGTTTTAAATTTTTTCTTATAAGGATATTTATAAATCTCCTTGTTTCTATTAACCCTTTTATAAGTTCTATTATTAAAGCTCTTTTGCTTTTTATTTTTTAATCCAGGTGGTCTATCCATATTAGAAATAAATTGATTATAAAAATCATCTGTATCATTTGTATAAATAAATTGATTATAAAGATCATTTGTTTCTTCCCTTAGCTTAAGACCCTTTTCGGGTAAGGAAGGTTGAACTTCAGCAACCATTGGTACTTTGGGTTTGTTCATATTATCCTGAATTAATTTTTGTTGAAAAATTTGGTTTTCAAACATTTCTTTTAAAGATAATAAGTCCTCTTTAAGAGAGATTATTTGCTCTTCTAAACTATCCAAAAACACTTTGGTGTAATTCTGGGTTTTCATTAAAGAACTTAATTCCTTAAGAGTAATAATTTTACTTTCTATTCCTTTGAGGAAAATAAGAGAATTGGCTTCTGTATCCTTTTGTTCTAAGGTAGTTTCCCAACTATTTGGCTGAAGGATTAGAACTTCATTTTTAATTTTATTAATAAAATGATTAGCAAACCATCTAACAAAGGGAATATAATCCTGAGTTATGGTCAATTCTTCATAAAAGTCATCTTTGAACTTACTTAGTTCCCAAGATGAGAATTTCTTGAAATACCATTGCCTAAATTCGGCATATCTATCTAGTTGGAATTCTCCATTAATGAGTTCCCTCATCTTACTCCCAGGGGAGTAATCTATTTTAAAGTTCATAAAGAAAACTTATTTCTGGTTATGTAGGCGATTCCCTACCTTTTCTAATGAATTTCATTTTTTCACTAGTGGTAATATTTTTTATAGTTTCTGACTCATCAACTTGTTGGGATGTAGAGGCCCTAGTATGGTTTTCTGATAAAAACACACGAGTCTCGTTATTATTACGAAGCTCATCTAACTCCCTCCTAATGGCTGAATTAATAGGTTGGGAACAAACTCTAGTTCCCAGCATAGCAGAATATTTTGCTAAATCATTACAAACACCGTTATAGTAATTATATCGTTCAGAATCACGAGGCCAATTGTCTCGCTTGGCTGCGAACTCAGAGAGTCGCAATTCTATTTTAAATATTTCTTTGCTAAGCATACGATGCCTAGCTTCTAACCATTCTTCCCTAGATACGGGATGATCATTTTCTTCCATAGGAAAATGTATGAGCTAAAAGTGTGTTGTGGATCAGCTAGTTCAAGTTACTGAACTAATAGATGAATATAATAAACTTAACATCAAATAAAATAGATATCTGTTGATACTTCTTTATGTCATCTTTGTAAATGGAAAACCATTTGACATATCAACCCGAAGGGATAGAAGGGAAAATCCCTAAACCAAAGATATAACTTTGTTTTCCAACAAAAACTTTCAAGTCTAAATAAACGGTCTAATTCAAACTCTCCCTCTTTGGAGAAAAATGGACCATAGACGAAAGCACTGGAAAACATAGTTAGTCTTTACGCAAAAGACCCAAAAGAAGTATGAGCAATTTAAAACTCTTAGTGTAAATATAAGCTTCCCCCTTCAAGGCTACTGCTCCCAATATCAACACCTTTGTTGAATCATCGGGGACGGTTCACCTTAGAAGTTTTAATAGGGGATATCTGAGTACTCTTCAAATGAAGAAATAACTCACCCTTATACTTACATCCTCAAGTTTAAAATGGCTCTGATACCAGTTTACAGCGGAAAGAATACTTTATTCATCTATTAGTTGACTAATAGATGAATAAAGTATTCTTTCCGCTGTAAACTGGTATCAGAGCCATTTTAAACTTGAGGATGTAAGTATAAGGGTGAGTTATTTCTTCATTTGAAGAGTACTCAGATATCCCCTATTAAAACTTCTAAGGTGAACCGTCCCCGATGATTCAACAAAGGTGTTGATATTGGGAGCAGTAGCCTTGAAGGGGGAAGCTTATATTTACACTAAGAGTTTTAAATTGCTCATACTTCTTTTGGGTCTTTTGCGTAAAGACTAACTATGTTTTCCAGTGCTTTCGTCTATGGTCCATTTTTCTCCAAAGAGGGAGAGTTTGAATTAGACCGTTTATTTAGACTTGAAAGTTTTTGTTGGAAAACAAAGTTATATCTTTGGTTTAGGGATTTTCCCTTCTATCCCTTCGGGTTGATATGTCAAATGGTTTTCCATTTACAAAGATGACATAAAGAAGTATCAACAGATATCTATTTTATTTGATGTTAAGTTTATTATATTCATCTATTAGTTCAGTAACTTGAACTAGCTGATCCACAACACACTTTTAGCTCATACATTTTCCTATGGAAGAAAATGATCATCCCGTATCTAGGGAAGAATGGTTAGAAGCTAGGCATCGTATGCTTAGCAAAGAAATATTTAAAATAGAATTGCGACTCTCTGAGTTCGCAGCCAAGCGAGACAATTGGCCTCGTGATTCTGAACGATATAATTACTATAACGGTGTTTGTAATGATTTAGCAAAATATTCTGCTATGCTGGGAACTAGAGTTTGTTCCCAACCTATTAATTCAGCCATTAGGAGGGAGTTAGATGAGCTTCGTAATAATAACGAGACTCGTGTGTTTTTATCAGAAAACCATACTAGGGCCTCTACATCCCAACAAGTTGATGAGTCAGAAACTATAAAAAATATTACCACTAGTGAAAAAATGAAATTCATTAGAAAAGGTAGGGAATCGCCTACATAACCAGAAATAAGTTTTCTTTATGAACTTTAAAATAGATTACTCCCCTGGGAGTAAGATGAGGGAACTCATTAATGGAGAATTCCAACTAGATAGATATGCCGAATTTAGGCAATGGTATTTCAAGAAATTCTCATCTTGGGAACTAAGTAAGTTCAAAGATGACTTTTATGAAGAATTGACCATAACTCAGGATTATATTCCCTTTGTTAGATGGTTTGCTAATCATTTTATTAATAAAATTAAAAATGAAGTTCTAATCCTTCAGCCAAATAGTTGGGAAACTACCTTAGAACAAAAGGATACAGAAGCCAATTCTCTTATTTTCCTCAAAGGAATAGAAAGTAAAATTATTACTCTTAAGGAATTAAGTTCTTTAATGAAAACCCAGAATTACACCAAAGTGTTTTTGGATAGTTTAGAAGAGCAAATAATCTCTCTTAAAGAGGACTTATTATCTTTAAAAGAAATGTTTGAAAACCAAATTTTTCAACAAAAATTAATTCAGGATAATATGAACAAACCCAAAGTACCAATGGTTGCTGAAGTTCAACCTTCCTTACCCGAAAAGGGTCTTAAGCTAAGGGAAGAAACAAATGATCTTTATAATCAATTTATTTATACAAATGATACAGATGATTTTTATAATCAATTTATTTCTAATATGGATAGACCACCTGGATTAAAAAATAAAAAGCAAAAGAGCTTTAATAATAGAACTTATAAAAGGGTTAATAGAAACAAGGAGATTTATAAATATCCTTATAAGAAAAAATTTAAAACAAATTTTTATAAAAATAAGCCCAAGCAAGACACTTTCCAAAATAAAGGAAAGCGGAGAGCCCATAAGCTGGACATTACTTGCCACAATTATGACAAGACGGAACACTATGACAACCAATGCTGGACTAATATAGCCCTGAACGCCTTGAAGAATGGACAATCAAGGACTCAATTAAAAAAGGTTCTACCTATTGCTTCTAGATCAGGACAGGACTCTTCAAATAACATAGAATGTATCGATAGTGATACTTCTCCAAATTTTAATATTGACAACAATAGCTGTCAAAACAATAGTTTTAATATTGACAACAATAGCTGTCAAAACAGTAATCTAAATAGCTGCCAAGACAGTAATTGGAATCGTTGGAAATCCATTAATATAGATGGATTAAAAGCTCTTAATAAAAGAGAACCTCAAAAAATTTTTGAGTTAATCAAGAAAAGCCCCAAAAAAGAATACCAGGTAAGTGAGATTCTTTTTAAATTTAGAAAATCAAACATTAAAGGAACTCATGTTTCTATTAACGTTTTGACAAGAGAAATAAATCTCTTAAAGTCTGAAATGGTTCAGACCAAGAAAAATAATATCAGTATGTCTTCCCTAGAGATTCCTGGTAATCGGGAAAAAACCCCTGTTATTTCTACTATTCCTTCTAGCAATAATATTACTAGTGAAAATTATTCGTTAACTTCACAAAAATGGTTTGTGAAAATAACTTTGGTTATTAATAAGAATTTTATTTTAGAAAATTCCGGTAAGAAAATAAATAAGTTAGCAACAATGTTTGCTAATCAGGGTATTAGTAATACCATAGATGGCTTAAATGATAAGCAATTTATTGATACGGTACATAAAATGATTATGTACTCCACTGTTTGTAAACAACATGGAAATAATGATAGTTCCATTGCAACGTTCATAGCCACTGGCTTTATTGGACAGTTAAGAGGTTGGTGGGATCATTATCTCACTGATGCCCAGAAAAAGGATATTTTATCCCATAAAAAAGCCCTCAAGGGAATCCAGGATGATCAATTAAGATCACAATTAATCTTATTAATCAACTCTGACTATAATTATAGTTCAGATAAAGAATCTTCAAATGAAGATATAGATATTATCCAAGATTCTTCTGAATCATCATCTCCAGGCAACAATGATTGCCATTGCAATAAAGTAAATTACTGGAAATCCATCGTAGATATAAATAGTCTAAATGTTCTCACTGAAGAACAAGATGAAGCCTTAAAGGCTTTAGATTCCATAAAAGATGGAACGATGAGAAGAAAAATGATAGAAATTCTTGTGAAAGAATATTCAAAAAAGGAAACTCCTCTAATCATAGAGGCACCTTATCAAATAAGTGAGGTCTTATCTAGATTCAAAGAATCCAGTAGCAAAGAAAGACCAATTTCTATGAATGATTTAAAAGGAGAAATCAATATTTTAAAAAATGAAATTTCTCAAATAAAAAAAGGCAATACTAATTTGTCTCAAAGAATTTCTGTTTTAGAAAACCCTAGTAAAACAGAATCTTCTTCAAGTAATTATCTTTCTATTTTGAATAGAATAACTTCTCAAAAATGGTTTGTGAAGATTGATATTATTATCAATAGAAATTTTATTTTGAAAAATGAAATTGCTCTAGTTGATAGTGGAGCAGATTTAAATTGCATTCAAGAGGGAATTATCCCTACAAAGTATTTTTCAAAAACTACGCAATCACTTACCCAAGCAGGTGGTGATAGGCTAAAAGTTAATTTTAAATTACCAAATGCACATATTTGCAAACAAGGTATTTGTATACCTACTTCATTTCTTTTAGTTAAAAATTTAACCCATCGTATTATATTGGGTACACCTTTTTTGCATAACATTATGCCTATAATTAATATTGACCAAAAAGGAATTACAACTATGTTGGAAAATAAAAGAATTATTTTTGAATTTATTTCTGATCCTCATACTAGAATGATAAATGAGATAAAAGAACTTCTTTTAAGTAAAGAGAAACAAATATGTTTCTTAAAAGAAGAAATTAATTTAGCTAATATAAATGAACAGCTTAATAAAGCTGACATAAAGACTCAAATAAAGAGTCTAGAACAACAATTCATAAATGAAGTATGTAGTGAGATACCGAATGCTTTCTGGAATAGGAAAAAACATATGGTATCTCTACCATACATAGACGGCTTCAATGAAAGTCAAATTCCTACAAAAGCAAGACCCGCACAAATGAATCAAGAATATCTTGATTTATGTAAAAAAGAGATAAATTCTCTTTTAGATAAAAAATTAATTAGACCCTCCAAATCTTCTTGGAGTTGTACAGCTTTCTATGTGAATAAACACGCAGAACAAGAACGTGGAATTCCCAGATTGGTTATAAATTATAAACCATTAAATAAAGTTTTGAAATGGATTAGGTATCCAATACCTAATAAAAAAGATTTATTGGATAGGCTTAATGAAGCCTTAGTTTTCTCAAAATTTGATATGAAGTCAGGATACTGGCAAATTCAGATTAATGAATCTGACAAGTATAAAACAGCATTTACAGTTCCATTTGGTCACTATGAGTGGAATGTAATGCCTTTTGGGCTTAAAAATGCCCCCTCTGAATTCCAAAATATTATGAATGACATATTTAATCCTTATACGGATTACATGATAGTATATATAGATGATGTTTTAGTATTTTCTAAGACTATTAGTCAACATTTTAAACATCTTAAGAATTTTAAGAATATTGTGAAAAATAATGGTTTAGTTTTGTCTGCTTCAAAGATGAAGCTTTTTCAAACGAAGATTAGATTCTTAGGTCATGAAATTGACCAAGGGAAAATTATCCCTATTAGCAGAAGTATAGAATTCGCTTCTAAATTTCCTGATGAAATTTTGGAAAAGAAGCAATTACAAAGATTTTTAGGAAGCCTGAATTATATTTCAGACTATTATAAAAATCTAGCCCAAGATACAGCCTTATTGTATAATAGGCTTAGAAAAAATGCTGGCCCATGGACTGAAGCCCATACCAAGGCAATCCAATATATTAAATACAGGGTTAAAACCCTTCCTTGTCTAAACTTGGCAAACCCAAAGTTTTTTAAAATTGTTGAAACAGACGCCTCTAATATAGGTTATGGAGGGGTCCTCAAACAAGTTGACCCAAGTACTTCTAAAGAAGAATTAGTTAGGTTTACTTCGGGTAAATGGAATCCGACCCAATTGAAATATTCTACAGTCAAAAAAGAAATGCTTTCAATTATCAAATGCATTTCTAAATTTCAAGATGACTTATTAAATCAAAAATTTTTGTTAAGAATTGATTGTAGTTCTGTAAAACAAATTATTGAAAAAGATGTGAAAAATCTAGTTTCTAAACAAATTTTTGCAAATTGGCAAGCTCAACTATCAGTTTTTGATTTTGATATTGAATACATTAAAGGTGAAAATAATTCACTAGCTGATTTCTTAACACGAGAATTTCTGCAGGAAAATGACGACCCCACATAGGGGAAGAGGACGTGGTCCAGGTGGCCGTGGCAGAGGAAGGAGTAGCAATATGCTACCCTACCAACAAGAACCAAGTGTCCCTCTTCTAGGAGATTGGACAACAGTATACCCTAATAGGGGAAGAACTATGCAGCAATTGCCTGCTCCTCCGAAGAAAGAAGATATTCCTTCTTCTTCTGGAACAAAACAAAGCTCTTATGCAGAGGCTATTGTTAATGACTCTCCTCAAAAGCAAACTCAAGAATATTTTGAGAATCCAATAACTGAGGACATCATGTATATTGATGATGAAGACCTCAGTATTACAAAAGATCCTTGGTCAATAAAGACCAGGTACCTCGAATCCAGAGGATACCCAGGATTATATGGTAAATCAAGACCACACTTAGAAATTTTATTATTAGTTACTGAATCAGTAACCATTACTCATCACCATCAAAATAACAATCCTCAAAGTTTTATAAACTTTAGCAAATGTCACATTAACAAAATCCTTCTTCCAAGAGAATGGGGATTAAACCCAAATGGGGAAAAAGCAATAAAAATTGCTGAAAATTCTTATGCATATTTTAATTATTGGGATTATATCCAGGCTTTTTCTAAAGCTTTTTACTACCAGAACCCAAAAAATAAACATTCATGGTTCTTTAGTATTAACCCAGAAGTGGTTAATAAACCGATACCAAATTGGTTTTACAATTGGTGGCAAAAATTTGGGCCATCTTTGGAAATTCTTCCAAAAGAATTATTGGAATTATACAACTCATGGTGTGATAATAGTCCTCTTATAACAAAAATAGCTTCAAATAAGCTTATTATAGGACAATGTCCATGCCTTTTCTTTATCAAATTTCAAATCCCATGGATATGGAGGTGGTCTATGACCATCGGAAAAGACCAAAATAATATTCCTGTACTTAGAAGAAATTTCTTCTATAAATGGTGGATTAGAATGGATCCTGAAGACCTCAAAAAATTAATATCTCAGGTCTTGTCTAAGATCAATGAAGATAAAGAAAATGGTTTAAATAATGTTAATCTCCAAAATTTGTCTATGACAAATTTAAAACATTACTTCCAGAAAAAGTACCCTCAAGAATCTGAGGAAGAAATTATGGTTAGAACTCTTGATCACATGAAGACACAATTCTTCAGCACGTTTCAAGTCAAAGAAATGTCAACATCCTCACAGGGATCTATTGAACAAAGCGAAATGGATTGCTTAGCTGGGGAATCTCAGCAAGAAGACGAACCCTATCCAGAAGATTTCTGGGATGCCATGATCCAATCCATGACTAAGCATGTGAAAGGAAAAGGACAAGAATAAGTGCCATAATTAAAAATAATCACGTGCCAAGATTTGGTGGAAGACACGCAATTATGCTGTCGTTTTTACCTTTTTAATTTTTGTATTTTTATCTTTTGATTTTTGTCTTTTTTCATTCAATTATGTGTCGATGGGGCCCAAAGCGTACCCGGCATAATTAATGATTTTTTGTCGCCTTTTGTAACCGGCTACCGGAACCTACAGTAGCCCTTTTACCGGCTTAAATAGTAAGCCTTAGTTTGCCTATATAAGGCATTTTATTTTCATTTCTTAGGCAGAGCTTCGGCTACCTCTCTCTCTCTCTCTCTCTCTTGTAACATACTTCTCCTTTTGTAAACACTCCTTTTGTAATATAACCTCTGAAGTTTGAAGATAGAAGTTCTCCTCTTGTTCTTTATTTTGAAGACAATCCAGGTAATTATTTACATGTTTTTTCATAGCTAAACTTGTGTTGTGGTAAGCTGGTTCTCATGAACTGGCACTATTAGATGAATAAAGTATTCTTTCCGCTGTAAACTGGTATCAGAGCCAAGTTTAGACAAGGAAGGGTTTTAACCCTGTATTTAATATATTGGATTGCCTTGGTATGGGCTTCAGTCCATGGGCCAGCATTTTTTCTAAGCCTATTATACAATAAGGCTGTATCTTGGGCTAGATTTTTATAATAGTCTGAAATATAATTCAGGCTTCCTAAAAATCTTTGTAATTGCTTCTTTTCCAAAATTTCGCTGGTTCTCATGAACTGGCACTATTAGATGAATAAAGTATTCTTTCCGCTGTAAACTGGTATCAGAGCCAAGTTTAGACAAGGAAGGGTTTTAACCCTGTATTTAATATATTGGATTGCCTTGGTATGGGCTTCAGTCCATGGGCCAGCATTTTTTCTAAGCCTATTATACAATAAGGCTGTATCTTGGGCTAGATTTTTATAATAGTCTGAAATATAATTCAGGCTTCCTAAAAATCTTTGTAATTGCTTCTTTTCCAAAATTTCATCAGGAAATTTAGAAGCGAATTCTATACTTCTGCTAATAGGGATAATTTTCCCTTGGTCAATTTCATGACCTAAGAATCTAATCTTCGTTTGAAAAAGCTTCATCTTTGAAGCAGACAAAACTAAACCATTATTTTTCACAATATTCTTAAAATTCTTAAGATGTTTAAAATGTTGACTAACAGTCTTAGAAAATACTAAAACATCATCTATATATACTATCATGTAATCCGTATAAGGATTAAATATGTCATTCATAATATTTTGGAATTCAGAGGGGGCATTTTTAAGCCCAAAAGGCATTACATTCCACTCATAGTGACCAAATGGAACTGTAAATGCTGTTTTATACTTGTCAGATTCATTAATCTGAATTTGCCAGTATCCTGACTTCATATCAAATTTTGAGAAAACTAAGGCTTCATTAAGCCTATCCAATAAATCTTTTTTATTAGGTATTGGATACCTAATCCATTTCAAAACTTTATTTAATGGTTTATAATTTATAACCAATCTGGGAATTCCACGTTCTTGTTCTGCGTGTTTATTCACATAGAAAGCTGTACAACTCCAAGAAGATTTGGAGGGTCTAATTAATTTTTTATCTAAAAGAGAATTTATCTCTTTTTTACATAAATCAAGATATTCTTGATTCATTTGTGCGGGTCTTGCTTTTGTAGGAATTTGACTTTCATTGAAGCCGTCTATGTATGGTAGAGATACCATATGTTTTTTCCTATTCCAGAAAGCATTCGGTATCTCACTACATACTTCATTTATGAATTGTTGTTCTAGACTCTTTATTTGAGTCTTTATGTCAGCTTTATTAAGCTGTTCATTTATATTAGCTAAATTAATTTCTTCTTTTAAGAAACATATTTGTTTCTCTTTACTTAAAAGAAGTTCTTTTATCTCATTTATCATTCTAGTATGAGGATCAGAAATAAATTCAAAAATAATTCTTTTATTTTCCAACATAGTTGTAATTCCTTTTTGGTCAATATTAATTATAGGCATAATGTTATGCAAAAAAGGTGTACCCAATATAATACGATGGGTTAAATTTTTAACTAAAAGAAATGAAGTAGGTATACAAATACCTTGTTTGCAAATATGTGCATTTGGTAATTTAAAATTAACTTTTAGCCTATCACCACCTGCTTGGGTAAGTGATTGCGTAGTTTTTGAAAAATACTTTGTAGGGATAATTCCCTCTTGAATGCAATTTAAATCTGCTCCACTATCAACTAGAGCAATTTCATTTTTCAAAATAAAATTTCTATTGATAATAATATCAATCTTCACAAACCATTTTTGAGAAGTTATTCTATTCAAAATAGAAAGATAATTACTTGAAGAAGATTCTGTTTTACTAGGGTTTTCTAAAACAGAAATTCTTTGAGACAAATTAGTATTGCCTTTTTTTATTTGAGAAATTTCATTTTTTAAAATATTGATTTCTCCTTTTAAATCATTCATAGAAATTGGTCTTTCTTTGCTACTGGATTCTTTGAATCTAGATAAGACCTCACTTATTTGATAAGGTGCCTCTATGATTAGAGGAGTTTCCTTTTTTGAATATTCTTTCACAAGAATTTCTATCATTTTTCTTCTCATCGTTCCATCTTTTATGGAATCTAAAGCCTTTAAGGCTTCATCTTGTTCTTCAGTGAGAACATTTAGACTATTTATATCTACGATGGATTTCCAGTAATTTACTTTATTGCATTGGCAATCATTGTTGCCTGGAGATGATGATTCAGAAGAATCTTGGATAATATCTATATCTTCATTTGAAGATTCTTTATCTGAACTATAATTATAGTCAGAGTTGATTAATAAGATTAATTGTGATCTTAATTGATCATCCTGGATTCCCTTGAGGGCTTTTTTATGGGATAAAATATCCTTTTTCTGGGCATCAGTGAGATAATGATCCCACCAACCTCTTAACTGTCCAATAAAGCCAGTGGCTATGAACGTTGCAATGGAACTATCATTATTTCCATGTTGTTTACAAACAGTGGAGTACATAATCATTTTATGTACCGTATCAATAAATTGCTTATCATTTAAGCCATCTATGGTATTACTAATACCCTGATTAGCAAACATTGTTGCTAACTTATTTATTTTCTTACCGGAATTTTCTAAAATAAAATTCTTATTAATAACCAAAGTTATTTTCACAAACCATTTTTGTGAAGTTAACGAATAATTTTCACTAGTAATATTATTGCTAGAAGGAATAGTAGAAATAACAGGGGTTTTTTCCCGATTACCAGGAATCTCTAGGGAAGACATACTGATATTATTTTTCTTGGTCTGAACCATTTCAGACTTTAAGAGATTTATTTCTCTTGTCAAAACGTTAATAGAAACATGAGTTCCTTTAATGTTTGATTTTCTAAATTTAAAAAGAATCTCACTTACCTGGTATTCTTTTTTGGGGCTTTTCTTGATTAACTCAAAAATTTTTTGAGGTTCTCTTTTATTAAGAGCTTTTAATCCATCTATATTAATGGATTTCCAACGATTCCAATTACTGTCTTGGCAGCTATTTAGATTACTGTTTTGACAGCTATTGTTGTCAATATTAAAACTATTGTTTTGACAGCTATTGTTGTCAATATTAAAATTTGGAGAAGTATCACTATCGATACATTCTATGTTATTTGAAGAGTCCTGTCCTGATCTAGAAGCAATAGGTAGAACCTTTTTTAATTGAGTCCTTGATTGTCCATTCTTCAAGGCGTTCAGGGCTATATTAGTCCAGCATTGGTTGTCATAGTGTTCCGTCTTGTCATAATTGTGGCAAGTAATGTCCAGCTTATGGGCTCTCCGCTTTCCTTTATTTTGGAAAGTGTCTTGCTTGGGCTTATTTTTATAAAAATTTGTTTTAAATTTTTTCTTATAAGGATATTTATAAATCTCCTTGTTTCTATTAACCCTTTTATAAGTTCTATTATTAAAGCTCTTTTGCTTTTTATTTTTTAATCCAGGTGGTCTATCCATATTAGAAATAAATTGATTATAAAAATCATCTGTATCATTTGTATAAATAAATTGATTATAAAGATCATTTGTTTCTTCCCTTAGCTTAAGACCCTTTTCGGGTAAGGAAGGTTGAACTTCAGCAACCATTGGTACTTTGGGTTTGTTCATATTATCCTGAATTAATTTTTGTTGAAAAATTTGGTTTTCAAACATTTCTTTTAAAGATAATAAGTCCTCTTTAAGAGAGATTATTTGCTCTTCTAAACTATCCAAAAACACTTTGGTGTAATTCTGGGTTTTCATTAAAGAACTTAATTCCTTAAGAGTAATAATTTTACTTTCTATTCCTTTGAGGAAAATAAGAGAATTGGCTTCTGTATCCTTTTGTTCTAAGGTAGTTTCCCAACTATTTGGCTGAAGGATTAGAACTTCATTTTTAATTTTATTAATAAAATGATTAGCAAACCATCTAACAAAGGGAATATAATCCTGAGTTATGGTCAATTCTTCATAAAAGTCATCTTTGAACTTACTTAGTTCCCAAGATGAGAATTTCTTGAAATACCATTGCCTAAATTTGGCATATCTATCTAGTTGGAATTCTCCATTAATGAGTTCCCTCATCTTACTCCCAGGGGAGTAATCTATTTTAAAGTTCATAAAGAAAACTTATTTCTGGTTATGTAGGCGATTCCCTACCTTTTCTAATGAATTTCATTTTTTCACTAGTGGTAATATTTTTTATAGTTTCTGACTCATCAACTTGTTGGGATGTAGAGGCCCTAGTATGGTTTTCTGATAAAAACACACGAGTCTCGTTATTATTACGAAGCTCATCTAACTCCCTCCTAATGGCTGAATTAATAGGTTGGGAACAAACTCTAGTTCCCAGCATAGCAGAATATTTTGCTAAATCATTACAAACACCGTTATAGTAATTATATCGTTCAGAATCACGAGGCCAATTGTCTCGCTTGGCTGCGAACTCAGAGAGTCGCAATTCTATTTTAAATATTTCTTTGCTAAGCATACGATGCCTAGCTTCTAACCATTCTTCCCTAGATACGGGATGATCATTTTCTTCCATAGGAAAATGTATGAGCTAAAAGTGTGTTGTGGATCAGCTAGTTCAAGTTACTGAACTAATAGATGAATATAATAAACTTAACATCAAATAAAATAGATATCTGTTGATACTTCTTTATGTCATCTTTGTAAATGGAAAACCATTTGACATATCAACCCGAAGGGATAGAAGGGAAAATCCCTAAACCAAAGATATAACTTTGTTTTCCAACAAAAACTTTCAAGTCTAAATAAACGGTCTAATTCAAACTCTCCCTCTTTGGAGAAAAATGGACCATAGACGAAAGCACTGGAAAACATAGTTAGTCTTTACGCAAAAGACCCAAAAGAAGTATGAGCAATTTAAAACTCTTAGTGTAAATATAAGCTTCCCCCTTCAAGGCTACTGCTCCCAATATCAACACCTTTGTTGAATCATCGGGGACGGTTCACCTTAGAAGTTTTAATAGGGGATATCTGAGTACTCTTCAAATGAAGAAATAACTCACCCTTATACTTACATCCTCAAGTTTAAAATGGCTTTGATACCAGTTTACAGCGGAAAGAATACTTTATTCATCTAATAGTGCCAGTTCATGAGAGAACCAGCTTACCACAACACAAGTTTAGCTATGAAAAAACATGTAAATAATTACCTGGATTGTCTTCAAAATAAAGAACAAGAGGAGAACTTCTATCTTCAAACTTCAGAGGTTATATTACAAAAGGAGTGTTTACAAAAGGAGAAGTATGTTACAAGAGAGAGAGAGAGAGAGAGAGAGGTAGCCGAAGCTCTGCCTAAGAAATGAAAATAAAATGCCTTATATAGGCAAACTAAGGCTTACTATTTAAGCCGGTAAAAGGGCTACTGTAGGTTCCGGTAGCCGGTTACAAAAGGCGACAAAAAATCATTAATTATGCCGGGTACGCTTTGGGCCCCATCGACACATAATTGAATGAAAAAAGACAAAAATCAAAAGATAAAAATACAAAAATTAAAAAGGTAAAAACGACAGCATAATTGCGTGTCTTCCACCAAATCTTGGCACGTGATTATTTTTAATTATGGCACTTATTCTTGTCCTTTTCCTTTCACATGCTTAGTCATGGATTGGATCATGGCATCCCAGAAATCTTCTGGATAGGGTTCGTCTTCTTGCTGAGATTCCCCAGCTAAGCAATCCATTTCGCTTTGTTCAATAGATCCCTGTGAGGATGTTGACATTTCTTTGACTTGAAACGTGCTGAAGAATTGTGTCTTCATGTGATCAAGAGTTCTAACCATAATTTCTTCCTCAGATTCTTGAGGGTACTTTTTCTGGAAGTAATGTTTTAAATTTGTCATAGACAAATTTTGGAGATTAACATTATTTAAACCATTTTCTTTATCTTCATTGATCTTAGACAAGACCTGAGATATTAATTTTTTGAGGTCTTCAGGATCCATTCTAATCCACCATTTATAGAAGAAATTTCTTCTAAGTACAGGAATATTATTTTGGTCTTTTCCGATGGTCATAGACCACCTCCATATCCATGGGATTTGAAATTTGATAAAGAAAAGGCATGGACATTGTCCTATAATAAGCTTATTTGAAGCTATTTTTGTTATAAGAGGACTATTATCACACCATGAGTTGTATAATTCCAATAATTCTTTTGGAAGAATTTCCAAAGATGGCCCAAATTTTTGCCACCAATTGTAAAACCAATTTGGTATCGGTTTATTAACCACTTCTGGGTTAATACTAAAGAACCATGAATGTTTATTTTTTGGGTTCTGGTAGTAAAAAGCTTTAGAAAAAGCCTGGATATAATCCCAATAATTAAAATATGCATAAGAATTTTCAGCAATTTTTATTGCTTTTTCCCCATTTGGGTTTAATCCCCATTCTCTTGGAAGAAGGATTTTGTTAATGTGACATTTGCTAAAGTTTATAAAACTTTGAGGATTGTTATTTTGATGGTGATGAGTAATGGTTACTGATTCAGTAACTAATAATAAAATTTCTAAGTGTGGTCTTGATTTACCATATAATCCTGGGTATCCTCTGGATTCGAGGTACCTGGTCTTTATTGACCAAGGATCTTTTGTAATACTGAGGTCTTCATCATCAATATACATGATGTCCTCAGTTATTGGATTCTCAAAATATTCTTGAGTTTGCTCTTGAGGAGAGTCATTAACAATAGCCTCTGCATAAGAGCTTTGTTTTGTTCCAGAAGAAGAAGGAATATCTTCTTTCTTCGGAGGAGCAGGCAATTGCTGCATAGTTCTTCCCCTATTAGGGTATACTGTTGTCCAATCTCCTAGAAGAGGGACACTTGGTTCTTGTTGGTAGGGTAGCATATTGCTACTCCTTCCTCTGCCACGGCCACCTGGACCACGTCCTCTTCCCCTATGTGGGGTCGTCATTTTCCTGCAGAAATTCTCGTGTTAAGAAATCAGCTAGTGAATTATTTTCACCTTTAATGTATTCAATATCAAAATCAAAAACTGATAGTTGAGCTTGCCAATTTGCAAAAATTTGTTTAGAAACTAGATTTTTCACATCTTTTTCAATAATTTGTTTTACAGAACTACAATCAATTCTTAACAAAAATTTTTGATTTAATAAGTCATCTTGAAATTTAGAAATGCATTTGATAATTGAAAGCATTTCTTTTTTGACTGTAGAATATTTCAATTGGGTCGGATTCCATTTACCCGAAGTAAACCTAACTAATTCTTCTTTAGAAGTACTTGGGTCAACTTGTTTGAGGACCCCTCCATAACCTATATTAGAGGCGTCTGTTTCAACAATTTTAAAAAACTTTGGGTTTGCCAAGTTTAGACAAGGAAGGGTTTTAACCCTGTATTTAATATATTGGATTGCCTTGGTATGGGCTTCAGTCCATGGGCCAGCATTTTTTCTAAGCCTATTATACAATAAGGCTGTATCTTGGGCTAGATTTTTATAATAGTCTGAAATATAATTCAGGCTTCCTAAAAATCTTTGTAATTGCTTCTTTTCCAAAATTTCATCAGGAAATTTAGAAGCGAATTCTATACTTCTGCTAATAGGGATAATTTTCCCTTGGTCAATTTCATGACCTAAGAATCTAATCTTCGTTTGAAAAAGCTTCATCTTTGAAGCAGACAAAACTAAACCATTATTTTTCACAATATTCTTAAAATTCTTAAGATGTTTAAAATGTTGACTAATAGTCTTAGAAAATACTAAAACATCATCTATATATACTATCATGTAATCCGTATAAGGATTAAATATGTCATTCATAATATTTTGGAATTCAGAGGGGGCATTTTTAAGCCCAAAAGGCATTACATTCCACTCATAGTGACCAAATGGAACTGTAAATGCTGTTTTATACTTGTCAGATTCATTAATCTGAATTTGCCAGTATCCTGACTTCATATCAAATTTTGAGAAAACTAAGGCTTCATTAAGCCTATCCAATAAATCTTTTTTATTAGGTATTGGATACCTAATCCATTTCAAAACTTTATTTAATGGTTTATAATTTATAACCAATCTGGGAATTCCACGTTCTTGTTCTGCGTGTTTATTCACATAGAAAGCTGTACAACTCCAAGAAGATTTGGAGGGTCTAATTAATTTTTTATCTAAAAGAGAATTTATCTCTTTTTTACATAAATCAAGATATTCTTGATTCATTTGTGCGGGTCTTGCTTTTGTAGGAATTTGACTTTCATTGAAGCCGTCTATGTATGGTAGAGATACCATATGTTTTTTCCTATTCCAGAAAGCATTCGGTATCTCACTACATACTTCATTTATGAATTGTTGTTCTAGACTCTTTATTTGAGTCTTTATGTCAGCTTTATTAAGCTGTTCATTTATATTAGCTAAATTAATTTCTTCTTTTAAGAAACATATTTGTTTCTCTTTACTTAAAAGAAGTTCTTTTATCTCATTTATCATTCTAGTATGAGGATCAGAAATAAATTCAAAAATAATTCTTTTATTTTCCAACATAGTTGTAATTCCTTTTTGGTCAATATTAATTATAGGCATAATGTTATGCAAAAAAGGTGTACCCAATATAATACGATGGGTTAAATTTTTAACTAAAAGAAATGAAGTAGGTATACAAATACCTTGTTTGCAAATATGTGCATTTGGTAATTTAAAATTAACTTTTAGCCTATCACCACCTGCTTGGGTAAGTGATTGCGTAGTTTTTGAAAAATACTTTGTAGGGATAATTCCCTCTTGAATGCAATTTAAATCTGCTCCACTATCAACTAGAGCAATTTCATTTTTCAAAATAAAATTTCTATTGATAATAATATCAATCTTCACAAACCATTTTTGAGAAGTTATTCTATTCAAAATAGAAAGATAATTACTTGAAGAAGATTCTGTTTTACTAGGGTTTTCTAAAACAGAAATTCTTTGAGACAAATTAGTATTGCCTTTTTTTATTTGAGAAATTTCATTTTTTAAAATATTGATTTCTCCTTTTAAATCATTCATAGAAATTGGTCTTTCTTTGCTACTGGATTCTTTGAATCTAGATAAGACCTCACTTATTTGATAAGGTGCCTCTATGATTAGAGGAGTTTCCTTTTTTGAATATTCTTTCACAAGAATTTCTATCATTTTTCTTCTCATCGTTCCATCTTTTATGGAATCTAAAGCCTTTAAGGCTTCATCTTGTTCTTCAGTGAGAACATTTAGACTATTTATATCTACGATGGATTTCCAGTAATTTACTTTATTGCATTGGCAATCATTGTTGCCTGGAGATGATGATTCAGAAGAATCTTGGATAATATCTATATCTTCATTTGAAGATTCTTTATCTGAACTATAATTATAGTCAGAGTTGATTAATAAGATTAATTGTGATCTTAATTGATCATCCTGGATTCCCTTGAGGGCTTTTTTATGGGATAAAATATCCTTTTTCTGGGCATCAGTGAGATAATGATCCCACCAACCTCTTAACTGTCCAATAAAGCCAGTGGCTATGAACGTTGCAATGGAACTATCATTATTTCCATGTTGTTTACAAACAGTGGAGTACATAATCATTTTATGTACCGTATCAATAAATTGCTTATCATTTAAGCCATCTATGGTATTACTAATACCCTGATTAGCAAACATTGTTGCTAACTTATTTATTTTCTTACCGGAATTTTCTAAAATAAAATTCTTATTAATAACCAAAGTTATTTTCACAAACCATTTTTGTGAAGTTAACGAATAATTTTCACTAGTAATATTATTGCTAGAAGGAATAGTAGAAATAACAGGGGTTTTTTCCCGATTACCAGGAATCTCTAGGGAAGACATACTGATATTATTTTTCTTGGTCTGAACCATTTCAGACTTTAAGAGATTTATTTCTCTTGTCAAAACGTTAATAGAAACATGAGTTCCTTTAATGTTTGATTTTCTAAATTTAAAAAGAATCTCACTTACCTGGTATTCTTTTTTGGGGCTTTTCTTGATTAACTCAAAAATTTTTTGAGGTTCTCTTTTATTAAGAGCTTTTAATCCATCTATATTAATGGATTTCCAACGATTCCAATTACTGTCTTGGCAGCTATTTAGATTACTGTTTTGACAGCTATTGTTGTCAATATTAAAACTATTGTTTTGACAGCTATTGTTGTCAATATTAAAATTTGGAGAAGTATCACTATCGATACATTCTATGTTATTTGAAGAGTCCTGTCCTGATCTAGAAGCAATAGGTAGAACCTTTTTTAATTGAGTCCTTGATTGTCCATTCTTCAAGGCGTTCAGGGCTATATTAGTCCAGCATTGGTTGTCATAGTGTTCCGTCTTGTCATAATTGTGGCAAGTAATGTCCAGCTTATGGGCTCTCCGCTTTCCTTTATTTTGGAAAGTGTCTTGCTTGGGCTTATTTTTATAAAAATTTGTTTTAAATTTTTTCTTATAAGGATATTTATAAATCTCCTTGTTTCTATTAACCCTTTTATAAGTTCTATTATTAAAGCTCTTTTGCTTTTTATTTTTTAATCCAGGTGGTCTATCCATATTAGAAATAAATTGATTATAAAAATCATCTGTATCATTTGTATAAATAAATTGATTATAAAGATCATTTGTTTCTTCCCTTAGCTTAAGACCCTTTTCGGGTAAGGAAGGTTGAACTTCAGCAACCATTGGTACTTTGGGTTTGTTCATATTATCCTGAATTAATTTTTGTTGAAAAATTTGGTTTTCAAACATTTCTTTTAAAGATAATAAGTCCTCTTTAAGAGAGATTATTTGCTCTTCTAAACTATCCAAAAACACTTTGGTGTAATTCTGGGTTTTCATTAAAGAACTTAATTCCTTAAGAGTAATAATTTTACTTTCTATTCCTTTGAGGAAAATAAGAGAATTGGCTTCTGTATCCTTTTGTTCTAAGGTAGTTTCCCAACTATTTGGCTGAAGGATTAGAACTTCATTTTTAATTTTATTAATAAAATGATTAGCAAACCATCTAACAAAGGGAATATAATCCTGAGTTATGGTCAATTCTTCATAAAAGTCATCTTTGAACTTACTTAGTTCCCAAGATGAGAATTTCTTGAAATACCATTGCCTAAATTTGGCATATCTATCTAGTTGGAATTCTCCATTAATGAGTTCCCTCATCTTACTCCCAGGGGAGTAATCTATTTTAAAGTTCATAAAGAAAACTTATTTCTGGTTATGTAGGCGATTCCCTACCTTTTCTAATGAATTTCATTTTTTCACTAGTGGTAATATTTTTTATAGTTTCTGACTCATCAACTTGTTGGGATGTAGAGGCCCTAGTATGGTTTTCTGATAAAAACACACGAGTCTCGTTATTATTACGAAGCTCATCTAACTCCCTCCTAATGGCTGAATTAATAGGTTGGGAACAAACTCTAGTTCCCAGCATAGCAGAATATTTTGCTAAATCATTACAAACACCGTTATAGTAATTATATCGTTCAGAATCACGAGGCCAATTGTCTCGCTTGGCTGCGAACTCAGAGAGTCGCAATTCTATTTTAAATATTTCTTTGCTAAGCATACGATGCCTAGCTTCTAACCATTCTTCCCTAGATACGGGATGATCATTTTCTTCCATAGGAAAATGTATGAGCTAAAAGTGTGTTGTGGATCAGCTAGTTCAAGTTACTGAACTAATAGATGAATATAATAAACTTAACATCAAATAAAATAGATATCTGTTGATACTTCTTTATGTCATCTTTGTAAATGGAAAACCATTTGACATATCAACCCGAAGGGATAGAAGGGAAAATCCCTAAACCAAAGATATAACTTTGTTTTCCAACAAAAACTTTCAAGTCTAAATAAACGGTCTAATTCAAACTCTCCCTCTTTGGAGAAAAATGGACCATAGACGAAAGTACTGGAAAACATAGTTAGTCTTTACGCAAAAGACCCAAAAGAAGTATGAGCAATTTAAAACTCTTAGTGTAAATATAAGCTTCCCCCTTCAAGGCTACTGCTCCCAATATCAACACCTTTGTTGAATCATCGGGGACGGTTCACCTTAGAAGTTTTAATAGGGGTAAGAAAGGGTCAGTCTCCCACAGCTCTCGCTCACGTCTAACTGACTTATTTCTCATCTGTTCTCTTCTGACTTGTCATTCTCGGTGCAACGACATTGCAGCTTAACCGCCAGTGCAGGAAAATGGGTTGGACGACGCCGACGGTGGATGAGTTCCTGCAGCAGTGCAACGAATCTGGCGACGCCGCCTACGCCGCCTTTCGATCCATTCTGGAGCGCCTTGACCATCCCGAAACCCGTTCCCAGGCTCGGATCTTCCTTTCCCACCTTCAGAAGCGTTTTCCCACCAAGGACTCCTGCGACCAATGCTTTCAAACCTACCATTTTCGTATCGAAGACGTCTTATTGGATCAATACGAGGGTACTTACGCTTTCCTTTGATTGTCCGTTTTCAACTACTCTGACTCGATTGCCCACTCACTAACTGGATTCAGATGTTGTACTCTATAACAACATACAAAACTAACCATGATGTCTAAGGAGCAGGGGAACTTTTAAAACGGGGAAGGGGGAAGACAAAACATATTGATTTTTCTTTCCCCCTTCCCTCAAAGCTTCATCAATTTCAATTTTAGCTTTCTAGTTTCTGCATTGAATTTTTCCTCATGTCTGAAAACTAACTTGCTCTTTCTCGCTTATATGCTAAATGCAGGGTACCAAGGGAGAAATAAATTGACTATGATGGTCATTCCTAGCATTTTTCTCCCCGAAGACTGGTCCTTTACTTTTTATGAAGGGATTAATAGAAACCGGGACTCCATTTTTAAGGATAGGACTGTTGCTGAGTTAGGTTGTGGAAATGGATGGATATCCATTGCCATAGCTGAGAAGTGGTTGCCTTCTAAGGTTTTCTTCTGACATAAGCAAGCACCACACGTTTCCTTTTCGATTCCTGCCCATATTTTTATGCTAACTTGGTACTATAACAGAACTAATTTCTGCAGGTCTATGGCCTTGATATCAATCCTAGAGCGATAAAAATTTCCTGGATAAACCTATACTTAAATGCCTTAGATGAAAACGGCCAGCCCATCTATGATGTGGAGAAAAAAACTTTGCTGGACAGGGTAGAGTTCCATGAATCTGATCTTCTATCCTATTGCAGAGAAAATGAAATTCATCTTGAAAGAATTGTAGGATGCATACCTCAGGTAATTCTAGTACTATCACATGTACTCATACATTATGTAAGTTATAAATACTTGGCATATTTGTAAGTATGCCCTATGCAAATTTCCTTGAAGTTTGAACCAATTATCTCAAATGTTTAAAATGTTGTGTAATAATAAATATATTGTGTTATATCTAACATGTCCCTTTAACATAAAAGTCCTTTGGGCTTGAAGCTAGACAATACATAGACTCGACCCACATTGCCTTGTACTGAAATTTAATTTTTTAGTTAAAAGAAGAATAAGGGTGAAACTCACGGGGATTCAACTATAGATCATCATGGTCATAGAAGCTATGATGCCACGTATTTAACTATCTAAATAGCTTAGGATGTTGGGCAAAAGCGCATGAATGATTTTATACATAACAACTGTTGCAAGATTTGATGATCACCTTTTGACAATATGAATTAATTGTTTGCACTGTGGAATATGCTGTTACGATTGGGACTTTAGGCCTAACTCAACCTCATAAGCTAGCTCGAGAGGTGAGGATCGCCCAAGTCTTATAAAGACTACTTTAGCCATATCTTTAGCTGATGTGGGATCCCAACAAATTCTTCCAAGGTTAAAGTTTAAAATGATTGGCATATGATATTTTATATCTAAATTTTCTTGTTGATTGATGTTTATGTTAAAATACTCTTAGACTTATTATAGATTAATGGGATTTGGATCTCAGATGTTTTTTTCTTCAAAATGTTAGTGTTTTGTTAGTAATGTTAGTGGGTGAGAGTTGAACCCTCTTCTTCCTCATCACCCCAACAACCAAGCCAATCTTGTATCCCCTACTTCAGATGCTGATATAAGTCATTTCATGCTGATATAAGTCATTTCATGCTGATGAGGACAATCTAAATGAAGGGTAGAAGGGTAAAGTCCTTAAAGTTTTCCACTATTCTCATGTAACAAACTACTGCCAGTCACGTAGGGAGGGAGGGAATGTTCTAGTTAGTTGGAGGTAAGAGAATACATATAAGGGGGGAATCAGTAGCTATTAGCCTTAGGCTTGATTTTCGGATTGGAATTGGGTTTTGGGACTTCGGCAATTCTTTGTTGCCATTGTTACAATTTTATTCTTCTTTGTAATATGTTCTTATACAATTCTCAGAGATCCTCAAAATTATTGAATTAATACAAGGAGTTTGTTCATATTTGTTCTTCATATTTCATGGAGACTCATCAAGTGGTATCAAAACACTCGATCTTAGGTGCTCAAAATGATACGTTGCAGAAGAAAATGGAGTCCAGAACAGAATTGAGGCTCGAAGAAATTGAGCAATTCTGGAAAACGAAGAAGATAGGATACCGGGGTCGATCTCGGCGTGATCATGCTCCCTATAGAAGGAGAAGGAGCAAAGTTGAACCAGACACTTAGAACTGTGCAGAATTTTATAAGCGAGAAGAAGATGAAGTGTCGAAACAGGAACGACTCACTGAAGATGATGTTGAGGAGACAATTGAAAAGATCCGGTTAGATATGAAATTCAAGAACTTGATTGTGGTTGCGAAACCAGTGAAGCAGTTGGAAGAGGGTGAATCGAAAGAAGACAATGATGAGAAGGTAGACTGCACTTCACCACCAAGGCCTGCGTTAGTTCCAAAACAGATTGGGAACACGAAGGAGGAGTGCTGATTTAGTGAAGACAACGTCCATGTTCAGATCGCCATCCCCAACGTCGCCGCTACCTACGCCGATACCACACAGAAAGCAGGCATGCACCACCGTGACGTCGTACCGACCTTGGCCGACAAGACATACGCAACCGGCGAACCAGAACAACGCCGCCGCAGCGCAACTGGGCAGATACGATCAGACCTCAAGCAGTGTGAATCTCTCATAATCAGAACAGGGAGGTCCGTTGCCGGCGAACTTCATGCACTAGTCTTTGATATTGCATTTTGTCAACCTTAGCACTTTCCTCTTCAGTGCTCAGTCTGTGATTTTACTCAATAGGGACGCTTGCAGGTTTACATCCAAGCTTTATTGTTTCTTCCAGGAGGTCAAGAACATATTTTCTTTGAGAAATAAAAATGCCTTCATTGGAGTAGGCTACCTCAATCCCTAGGAAATACTTAAGTTTCCCAAGGTCCTTCATTTCAAATTCTGTAGCTAATCTTTCCTTAAGCAATTGCCTTTCAGTCAAATCATCTCCTTAAGCAGAGCACAGACTGTGCTTTCCTCTGGTCGCTCCTGCTGTTTGAAAATTGAACAGCACGGACCGTGCTACACATTGTCTTCTCTCAAAATTTTGATATTTCCTCAGTTATATTTAAAGAAATTCAACTTTGTTCCAAGCCTCACTCAGTTGATAAATCAGATGTGCTATTTTAATTATTCTCTCATGACATGGTTGATGAGCTTGGAAACCTTTGCGGATCATTGATCTTAATTCCCGTTCATGCGCGGTTTGTATAAGTCGACTAATAAATTGAGAGCGAGAACTATATTATATATATATATATATATATACAACTAATAAATTGATTAAAGAATGGTTAGTGTGAGTAGAGAGGGAAGTCATGAGCTCGAGTCTACTACCCAGTTATGCACTCTGACCGAGATTGAAGTGCGGAAGACAACACCTTTTTAAAAGCATGCTCATCAGATAGATAGTACAACTCTCCCTGTTCCTTAGCAACTCCAATCGTCTTCCCAGTGGCAAGATCCTGAAAAACACAATGAGAGGTGAAAAGAGTTACTTTGCATTTATGATCACAAGTGAGTTTATGAATAGATATTAGGTTGTGAGAGAGAGTGGGAACATGCAACACGTCTTGTAATTGAAGTGAAGGTTGCAACCTAACATTTTCAGAGCCATCAATACGAGCATGAGAACCGTTAGCAACAGTAACATATCGATACCTCTCAGAGGAGGTATAAGAGGAAAAACAATTGGAGTTAAATGCCATGTGATCAGTTGCACCAGAGCCAAGAATCCAAGCATTCATAGGGATTGTATCACAAACACTAAAAGATCGAGAACATACACTCATACCATTCATGGATAGAGAACCAAGTGACTTACTCAGAGAGTCAAGTAGAGACTTCAAACGAAGCACATCATCCTTGGTGAAGCACAAAGAGTAATCAATAGTAATTCTGTCATCCATATGCAATAACCGTCAAGAAATAGCAAGCAATTGGTAGTAACTATGGCTGCAGAGAAGAGAAAGAGCAACAACGATCACCGAAGAATCTTCAATGTATAGTCTACGAATAGTCCACAAACAAAAGGGCCCAAATTGTAACAAAAATCACTGCAAAAGCCATACCAACAGAAAATCCAGTAGCAAAATAGGAATTATAGCAACCAAAGAGAGTCAATAAACAAGGAGCTTCAAATAGCCCAAAAATGAAAGTGTCCGGATCGGAAAGTGAAACCTCAAAACTGAAAGAGGAGATACCGATCAGTAAACTGTCCAAAAGGACCGTCGCCAAAAAATCACTGTAGGGCGGGGCGTGGGTTACACACGCCGGAGGAAGGCCGGAGGTGTGGCTACGCATGGGCGCGCGTGGGGCGGCAGACGGCGGCGATATTTCGTGGGTCGGTCGGAATTTGATGGCGGTTCTGGTGGTGGTGGTGGTGAGATGAGATCAGTCGTGAAAGAGAGGTTTTCGGACTGAACAAATTGTGCTGAAAAACAGAGTACTCTGCTGCGTAAAAAATACTGCACTCTGCTGTGATCTGAAACTGCTGCAATGAAGGCAACAAAGTGGCCACAATGAATAGGCATGGCAATAGGGCGGGTCGGGGCCGGGTTTGGCATTCCCCGTCCCCGCCCCTACCTCTTTCGGGGTCGGAATTTGCATCCCCCAATCCCGTCCCAAACGGGGACGGGTTCCCCGCGGGTACCCGTTTCCGACACAAATTTATAGGAAAAATACAAAAAATATATTTATAACAATTAATAAAATAAAATAATAATAATTATACAATGATAAAATAAAGTTAAAAGTATTAGAATAGATTTTTCTATAGGAAATAGATCACAATTAAAAATAAACAAAATTTATGAAACAAAATGAATGAGTAAATATGCATGAAATAAATTCAAATAATTAATTTATGTTTTGTCGAGCGGGTTCGGGGCGGGGACGGGGTGGGTATCAACATCCCAGAACCCAAACCCGTCCCCAGTCAAAGCGGGTTTTCCTTGTCAAACTCGGGGCGGGGTCAGGTGGGTACCCGCGGGTTCGGGTTATGTTGTCATGCCTAACAATGAAGGTGGCTAGGTGATCTGAACGTAGGAAAAAAAGAGACCATAATGAAGGTGGCTAGGGTTTTGTTGCCGTAGTGAAGACGACTAGGGTTTATGCGGAAGCGAGACCCTCAAGAGCGAGAGCTCGTGATACCATGTAGAAAAATATACCGAGTATTATTTCAATTGTGTTTAGTTACACTCATTAATCTTTATTATATAGACAAATAAGATGGACTAAACCTAACGGGCCTAGTACAAAGACTATTAATAATTACTCCCTCCGTCCCATTTTATATGTAGTTTTAGCAAAACCAATTTGTCCTAAATTGGTTGTTGTTTTACATTTTCAAGGGAGCATTAAATATTCTTTTCCACTCCTACCCTTATTAATTATGACAACTTTTTACATTTAATAAATGATTCACATTTATCTATGTAGAGAGATAAATGATTAAATGGTAAATTAGACAATACTTTTTTATAAAATCTAGACTATTAATGGTTTTTCTTAAGGGGTGTGCCAAAACCTTAAAGTGCATATAAAATGGGACGGAGGGAGTATAAAAATAACTACTATTTACAACATTATGTTGAGGTTCATCAGCCACCCGAATGCGTTGTACATTTCCTCTTGTATTTTCTTCGTCAAACTCTCGAGTATTTCCTCCCAAATGTTTGAAAGGCCTGGACTTTCCCTCCCAATTTCTACTCTAAAACCAAAGGCTCTTTTCTTTCTTTCCATCCTTATATTTATAATCTGTCATCTCCGCCTCTTTAACTAACAATAACCAACAGAGAGAGGCCCTTCTTTTATTGGGGGTCTGCTAACATTGTTGATGGTACTTGTAGCTTTTGCCAGCAACTTTATAAGCTAAGTATTTATAAAGTCGGGTTTACGACCATTATGATGGTTGAGTTCTGTATTGCGCATTTTTGGCTAGAAGGATACACCTTAACCCTGGGTCTGGTCCCAATGACATAGATCGTAGCACATAGGACAATCTGCTCCTTTTTCGGTCATAAGTCTTGATGAATTTGATTTATCCATTGATGTTTTAGCTTAATCACTTGATTAATATGTATTACCCTTGTGGTTGGATCCTTGCAGATTCTAAATCCAAATCCAGATGCAATGTCTAAGATGATAACAGAAAATGCAAGTGAGGAATTCCTTCATTCTTTGAGTAATTATTGTGCACTTCAGGTAAATAAGGTCCTTTTTGTTCCTGTTACCTGCAATCTACTTGGAACTTGCAAGTCATGCATGCTTTCATGCTAAGTGCCTAAACCTGAACCTTGCCTATCTAAATAGCGAGGGTCAAGGAAACAGAAAAATAAATTTTGTTAGCGCGATGTTTCTCAAAATTTTCTACCAGCCTGGCTATGTTGTTGTTTCCTGAGATATTTTTTGCATTTGCTCTGGTCATAGCTAAAGTATTCATTTTACGATTTCTACACGTGTGAAGCTCAAAAGTAACTTTGCTATTAAAACATCACCTTTACTTGCTTAAGTTTATTCCCCCGGTCTTGGCAATATTGTGCCTATTTATGACATGAATACTGCATTCTCATGTTTACTTTTTCTCATGTTGTGTGAAGGGTTTTGTGGAAGACCAGTTTGGATTAGGTTTAATTGCAAGGGCAGTTGAAGAAGGGATATCAGTTATCAAACCAAATGGAATTATGATCTTTAACATGGGAGGCCGCCCAGGTCAAGGTGTTTGCAAGCGATTGTTTGAACGTCGGGGTTTTCGCATTACAAAGCTTTGGCAAACTAAAATCATCCAGGCTAGTAATCATATGTTTGACTATATAGTATTTCTCCAGTGAAAGCGTGGTTTTACTGAGATGTATTGGTACAGGCTGGTGACACAGATATTGCGGCCTTAGTTGAAATTGAGAAGAACAGTCCGCACCGATTTGAGTTCTTTATGGGACTTTCTGGGGATCAGCCTATTTGTGCACGGACAGCTTGGGCTTATGGAAAGTCTGGTGGCAGCATTTCCCATGCTTTATCAGTTTACAGTTGTCAACTTCGTCAACCTAACCAGGTGGGATGCTTCACTGAAGTTTGTTAATTCATTACAAGCATGTTTATTGCCCCGAAGGAAATCTGAAGCACAATGCAATTTTATACTTGCAGGTTAAGGTTATATTTGAATTTCTAAAAAATGGATTTCAAGAGATCAGTAGTTCTCTAGATTTGTCTTTTGAGGATGATTCTGTTGCTGATGAGAAGATTCCCTTTCTTGCTTATCTTGCTAGCATTCTAAAAGATGATTCTTATTTTCCATATGAGCAACCAGCCGGAAGCGAACGTTTCCGTAATCTCATTGCTGGGTTTTTGAAGACTTATCACCATATTCCACTCACAGCCAATGTAAGAAGAAACTAGTGCTATATAATATATAGTCATGCTACAGTATGAATATTATGCATCTAGCATAAGATGCTTTCTCATTAGATTTTATCTTTGTAGTCTGTAGAAGATATCGCAGATTAATGAGCCAAATCAGCACTTACTTTGTTTTTATTATTAGGATATTTTCTATTATCTCCGAGAGCAATATTTTATATGTTTATATTCCCATCTTTATTTTTGATCCTATAATTCCTTAATTTAAGGAATCAACATTAAGTGCAATCCTCCTATTCAAGGAGTATTTTTCCCGCTGAAAGAATACACAATAGTTTTTCTCCTATTACTTTCAACATGGGATCACAGATATCTTCTAGGTTATAACCACCCTAGAAGATATCAACATCCCTAGGCTATATGATCTAGGAAAAAACCCTCCCTCTCCACCAAATGACCCACAGCAATACCTGGTAGTAGGCCCTGACTGGCGCCACCAGCAACTCCTTCGTGATAGGAGGTTGCCCAACCAGAAGTGTAGGCAGCATACCCATGGCTGGAGCATGAGGCACACCCATCAGCAGCATAGGAGGCGCACCAACCCATGGCTGGAGCATACCCATGGCTGGAGCATGAGGCACACCCATCAGCAGCATAGGAGGCGCACCCATCAGCAGTGCGAGAGACCCAGTAAGCGACTAGAATAGCGTGGTGGCAACAATAGGACTGGGGGAGCAGTCTCTTCTGGCACGAGAAATTCCAATGTCTTTTCTAGTTATCTACAAGTCAATGTTCAACGACTCAACAACAAGAATTACCTAGAATGGTCCCTCTAGAAAAGCATTTTTGAATATTATTCCAATTATGAGTAGAGTACATACGCAAATTCGTTTAAATAGACTACTCTAAACTAAATCTAATGGGCCTTATTAATTGGCCAGATACAAAACTACAACATATACGCTATTACAACACTACCCCTCAAGCAAGTGAATGGATATCTGTCATTCCTAGCTTTCAAGTACGTTGGTTGAATCGTTCTATTGCCAAACCCTTAGCACACCAACTAGTTGATGCCCAAAAGGAATGTAAGTTGTAGTTATCAAACCACCGTCTAGCTTTTCCTTACTGAAGTGCAGTCTATTTGTCTTTTGTTCTGTCATGCTGAACGCGATTATGGACAATACTGATAGCTGGTTTATTGTCACAATATAACTTCATAGGCCCTTCACAGTGTATCTTCAAATCATTCAGTACAATCTTCTTCAGCTCACGGATTCCTTGTGTCATAGCTCTAAATTTAGCCTCAGCACTTGATCAAGCCACTACGCTCCGCTTCTTCTCCAAGCAACAAGGTTGCCACATAGGAAGGTGCAATAGCCGAAGTGGATCTTCTATCACTCAATGAACCTGCATAATGAACACCAATGTAAGCTTTCATAGTTACAAACTTCCTGAATCAGAATTCTAAACAGCCGCCTTTGAACGGATTTGATAACTAACCTTTCTTGAAGATTTTCAAGTTTTCTATCTGAAGTTCTTTTTGAGATTTAGATAGAACCTCCTCAATATCGTCATCTAACAAATCACTCCATTTCCCACTAAAGTAAAAGCTAAATCCTTTTGATCAAAAATTCTGGGATGTTAGGAGCAGCTGTATTGCTAACCAATGGAGTTTCAACAATTTCATTCACCTCAACAGCTAATACATTCCCTACCCATGAGATCTCATCAACTTCATTCACCTTGGATGCAGAAGCATTATATGCCAATGCCATTGAAGTTTCAACTCCTTCATTCACCTTAGAATCAGATACATTCCCTACCCAGGGAGTCTCAACTCCCAACAACTTCATTCACATCTATGGGAGTCACGGGACATTCCAGATCAGCAACATAATCAGTATGAGAAATAAAGCCAACCACAAGGTTACAATCCTTATCATTTTTAGATATATGAACACTATGAAATCCAATGAAAATCGATATATCCACATGTTCATCTCTAATAGATTGTACTTGCATTCTAGAAGGATCTTTATTCATCTTAGAATTCTCTCCCACTTCAAAAATTGCAAAATCACCCGTATTCTCAATTAATGTCTCTTTCCCTTTATTAGCAGCCTTCTTCTAGGTGTACTTTGTAATGAATTTGAACCCTGTTACGGAAGAATATTACCCTCACCAGATTCCAGGAAGGCACCATCTTGATTTCCATTTCTTTTGCAATTTATTAAAGAGTAACCAACATTTTGACAACAAGAACAAAATAAAGGCATATTTTCATAATCTAACACCTACAAAGAATGGAAAAGAATCTCTTTCAACAAGAACCTGATTCCTGAGAAGATTATTGAGATCAATATCAACCAAAATACGTGCATAGTGACCAAAATTTCTCTCTTCAGCTCTTTTACTGGTAGCATTATGAAGACAACTAGGTGTGCCCAAACCACCAGCAATGGGAAACAAGATCTTAGGCACCAATACTCTTGAGGTAGTCCAGTTAACCAAATTCAGCATTGAGCCATTTTTTGCTTCACAAATGACTGATTAAGATCTGGTGTCCAAGAAAACAGTCGCAACATTCCGAGTTTGAGGTCCCACGCACTGACAGAACGAACGCTTCGCATGTCTTCAATGGAGGAAAATGAGAACTCATA
Organism: Astragalus membranaceus; assembly: GCA_039519185.1. Classification (NCBI taxonomy): domain Eukaryota; kingdom Viridiplantae; phylum Streptophyta; class Magnoliopsida; order Fabales; family Fabaceae; genus Astragalus; species Astragalus membranaceus. Next base: position 48,184 of record CM076851.1, on the reverse strand, counting down.
GAATCCCTTTTAACTTGTGGGCTTAAGAACTCACAGAACGAATGAAGGGTCTTTTAACTTGTGTTATAAAAAAGGCTTAAATATGTTTAGGCCCCTGCAAATATAGGGTGTTTTGGTTTAAGTCCCTGCAAATTTTTTTTTTTGAAAAAAGCCCTTGCAAAATACACTCTTTTGATTTAGGCCCTTCTGTTACAAAAACTGTCTATGTGGCAAACGGAGTGGTGAGGTGTAATTTATTTTTATTTTATAATTATTTATTTTATCTATCTTCTTCCTCAAGCTCCATGGATGCTCCCAACATCATCTCCAAACCCAGAAATTGTTAATGCAAACCCAGAAATTGTCAATCCATTCACAAAACATCAACACACAACACATAGAACCAGAGAAATCAACGAAAACCCAAATCAAAATCAGCGAAACTCAAATCGAAATCAACGAAAACCCAAATCAAAATAAACGAAATCCAAATCAAAACCAACAAATATCTTGAGGGAGAACCATTTGTCCATACCGATCTGAAACTAAAAATGAAACCCATTACAGATGAAACCCATTACAGATCTTAAAGTAACGAAAAAGAAAATCCAATCGAAAATGAAACCCATTTCAGATTCTGGGTTTGAAGCGATTCGAAACCCCTCTCTTTCCAGTTTCGATTTCGTTTTTGGAGATGAAACCCAATTTTGATTTCGTGATATATAGTTGGGATTCTGGGATTTCGGGTTTGTTGGAATTATGGGATTTGGGGATAATTGGGATTCATAAAAGAAGAAGAAGAACAAGATGGGTTTGCTGTGATGGATGGGTTAAGAATTAGAACAAGATGGGTTATTTTAAGCAGAACAATGCTTGCTTGAATGCTTCTCTCCAAAACGGTAGAACAATCAGATCTCTTGCAAAAACGGTAGGAAAATACTTGCTTGAATGCTTCTCTCCAAACCCACTCACAAAACACCAACACACAACACACAACACACGCAGAGAAACAAGTTGGTGAAGAATGGTTTATAATCAGATCTTCTGTTGTTGCGTTTCTAGTGGTGAGAAGAAGAACAAGAATGGTGGGTTTCTAGTGCTGCGTTTCTGGAACAAGAATGGAACAGAAAGGAAGAGGAAGAAGAGAAACAAGTTTGTTGGAACAAGAAGGAAGAGGAAGAAATTAAAATAAGTTAAAATATAAAATAATGACATGTCAATGCCAAGTCAACATTTAAACCCATGTGGCAAACACCTTGGCAATTTTTGTAACGGAAGTCTAACAGAAGGGCCTAAATCAAAAGAGTGTATTTTGCAAGGGCTTTTTTCAATTTTTTTTTTGCAGGGGCTTAAACCAAAACACCCTATATTTGCAGGGGCCTAAAACATATTTAAGCCTATAAAAAATAAGCTTCAATTGTTGAATGGTCAATCTTTATGCTAAACCTTTAATTCATAATTATTATGAACTTTCTTCTTTCCTGGTTTATTACACCAAAAGGACCAAACCATTTACTGCGTTCAACACACTCTCCTCTGCACAATCCTGTAAGTTATAGCTCAAATCCTGTAAAATCCTGCGTGCACTTCTGATTTTATATCTCTTTCCAGTGTAGGCACATAATCTATGAGAAATAAAGAATATATTGGCGATAGTTCATATGAAGTTATCTCTTAGAATGTGGTTTAGGCCTAACTCAACCCCACAAAACCGGCTTGTAAGGCGAGGGATGCCTCCCACTTATAAACTCATTTTCATGCCATATCACATCTGATGTGGGACTCTTAACACCCCCCTCACGCCCAAGACTAGACAACTGGAGCGTGACCCGAGTGGCCCGATAGCGGGTGGCCCAGCGGATCTTGGACTGGCTTTGATACCATATTAGAATGTGGTTTAGGCCTAACTCAACCCCACAAAATCAGCTTGTAAGATGAGGGATGCCTCCCACTTATAAACTCATTTTCATGCCATATCACATCCGATGTGGGACTCTTAACATTATCGTTAAAAAACATCTGTTATCCACAAACAAATGATAATAAACTGCGAGATATGAAAAATTAGAGTAAAAATGGTTTTATTTCCAAATTGGTCTCTTGATAGACTATAGATGTTTCCCACTTTGTTTTTTCTTCATTCTTGAATGCCAGAAGTTTCACCATCAGAAATATTTCTATTATTGGATGAATAAATAGTCTGGCAACATTATTATGACTTATGTTTGTACTTGGTGTGGCTTATGGGTACAAATTCTTTCCATAGAATATTACTAATATCTTATTTAGAAAAATAAAATATGCAGTGCCGTACTTCAGTTTAATTTTGTTGATAACATGTTGCATGTGAACCATGTAATATATTACAATATTGACTTCATCTATTGAAATCTTGTGCAAGAATGTCGTCATTTTTCCTTCAAGGAATGCAGCTATTGAGAATGCTCTTCGGTTGTTCTCGCCTCGGCTTGCAGTTGTTGATGAACATCTGACTCGTCACCTACCTAGGCAGTGGTTAACATCTTTGGCACTTGAGGTATGAAGGTCATGCCACTAGTCTTACATAATTTCTGCAATTTTTAGAAGTTATAAGACCCATGGTGTTGTATGTAACTGAATGGTGAGTAATAAAAAGCCAACAATAAAGTAAACTTTACTTCTCTAGTTTCCTGTTTTCATTTCGACGCATCTCCACTTAAACTTAAAAACATTAAGAAAACAAATACAACATTTTCAAAAAAAATTGAAAATGCCAAAAATTTGCATTCATTGTTTCTAAAAATACATCCTTCCTAGCTAGTATAAAACGAATACAAATTTTTGAAAATGAAAACAGAAAATGTAAATGTCTTTGAAAGTTAATGGGGCCTAAGGTAGGTGTTTTATAGGTGAAGATGTTTCATTGGATGAGTGGCTACACAAGAAAAGATTGAATCAAAAATACAATAGGGAAATTGGGGTAGCCCCCATGGTAAAGAAGACGGTAGAATCTCATCTTAGATAGTTTGGGCATCTATATAGAAGCAATGATAAGGAAAGTAGACCGGATGTAGGGTGGTCTAATAGTTAAAGGTAGGGGGTGATAAGGAAAACTACATGTCAAATTGTTAAGATTGATTTAGAAATCAATGTTTTGGTGCCTTCTAGGGTGAGGGACCAACTAAGTCCCTCACCAGTGTACTAGTAAAATTGACCATCGGATATAAATCATATAATATAAAAGGCTGTGAATGGTTGAGATTATATCTACCATCATGAAATCTCAACCATTCATAACGTTTTATACTATATCCTACGGTCAATTTGACTTGTACACCAGTGAGGGACTTGGTTGATCCCTCACCCTAGAAGCCACCAAATGTTTTATCTTTGATCCATCTAACTGACCCCACCTAGTGGGAACAGACTTGGTTGTTGTTGTTGTAGTTGTAGTTGTAGTATATGCTTTTTAAACCTTGACTCCTTACATTGAAAAAATGATTGTATGGTTTTCTCCTGTATTGTGCCGATAACTATTTGGTGTGATTGTTGTATGTACCTTTAACAAGGTTTTATCTTTCTAGCAGAACACGGAAACTATTGACTCTTTAGATGATGCAATAATGGTAATTGAAGCCCCTCGACAATCAGACTTGATGATAGAACTGATTAAGAAATTGAAGCCTCAAGTGGTGGTCACTGGGATTGCTTATTTTGAGGCCGTTACTAGTTCAGCTTTTGTGCACCTCTTAGATACAACACGAGAAATTGGATCTCGTCTTTTCTTGGACATATCGGATCACTTTGAGCTATCCAGCCTCCCCGGATCAAATGGGGTACTGAAGTATCTTTCAGGCACTCCTCTTCCCTCTCATGCGGCAATTATATGTGGACTAGTAAAGAACAAGGTAATATTCCATATTAACTTCTTGGCTTACTTAGAGTGTATGGTAGGGTTGTGCTTGGCTTGACTTTGAACAATTTCTTATTAATGGCAGTGACATACATGTTTTTCAGGTTTATCCAGATTTAGAAGTAGCTTTTGTCATTTCAGAAGAAGAATATCTCTTCAACGCTTTATCCAAAACTGTTGAGTTACTAGAAGGCAATACCGCATTAATCAGTCAGTACTATTATGGCTGTATTTTTCACGAGCTTCTTGCTTTTCAGCTGGCTGGCCGGCGTGCACCTGCTGAGGTCTGTATTTGAGTTACCTTTGTAAAATTTGTTCCTGATATCTATCTGTTCTTTCATTTGTGGCTCTGATATTTGGTCACCAAAGAATATTTTTAGAAAGAATGTGTAAAAGCTTGACTTGGGATCCTAATTTCCTGAAAGGACTTCCCAATTCCCTATTATCCTTTGCCTTCCAGCTTGATACAATAAGTTGTATCACTGTCATTCACGGACAGATAGCTGTATGTTTTGACCAATTGCAATGAGATTAGGGTCCAAACTTTGCTAACAGACGACCAAACCAGCTGTCAATATCTCCTAGTGTCTGTTTTAACGGGAGAAAAGGACAACACAGATTCCATACCATACTGACATTGTTCTCTAAGGTTAGAAACCCGCTGGAATAGTTGGTAAAACATTTTCTAGAACATTCGTGATCTAAGTTGATGCACAAACAATATAGCTCATGTTGGACAACTCAGGTTCCATACCATATTGACGTTGTTTTCTAAAACATTAGAAACTGCTGGGATACTTGGCAAAACATTAAATACAATATTCGTGATCTAGGTTGATACATGAGCAATATAACTTATGTTGGACAACCCAGGTTCCATACCACACTGACATTGTTCTCTAAGACATTAGAAACTGCTGGGATAGTTGGAAACATATCATGTACAAATTTATGATCTAGGTTACTGCATGTGCAATATAGCTAATGTTAACCCACTAAGTTACTTGTCTTGATTATTGTAAAAATTGTGGGGCCTGGACAAATATGTCACCTCAATTTTGTTAGTTTGCATTTGTTTAATGTTATTTATAAGTTCCTAATTGTGGAGATATATTAAGTATTATTGGAATTGTGTAGAGATTACCATGGATCATGCCAAACTATTTTAGAATTGTGGAGATATATTAAGTCTCCTCATTTTATCTAAATTCCCACAACTTCAACTGTTATTATTGACCATATTACATATTTCAAGAATTCTAATATTTTATCTAAATCCCCATAACTTCAACAACGAATTGCACCAAAGGTCCTCTTCCTTAAAAGGGGGAGTCTTCCGTGAAAACCATGAAAATCAGCACATATATCTTCTGCATAGCTATCTATGATATGTTCATAAATTAGTTTATTCCCATGTTAGTTTTCTCACTATTTCAGTTTTAATTCCTGTCCTCCAGAGAAGCTGTGAAAATGTCAAATCAGCTGATATGATAGGATTTGCTAAATCAGCCTTATCGGTCCTTAATAATGCTGAGCTAGCAATTGCTGGGGGGGAGGATGGCTCTGTGATCCACATGGATGTTGATCAAATCTTCTTGCCTGTTCCATCCCCTGTTAAAGCTGCTATTTTTGAAAGTTTTGCCAGACAAAACATGTCTGAGTCTGAAACCGATGTCACTACCAGCATAAATTTTTTTGTCAAGAGCAACTATGGTTTTCCAACAGATAGCAGCTCGGAATTTATATATGCTGACAATTCAAAAGCTCTTTTCAATAAACTGGTCCTCTGCTGCAATAAAGAAGGTGGCACCCTCTGTTTTCCAGCTGGATCAAATGGGAACTATGTTTCTTCTGCTAGGTTTTTGAAAGCTGACATAGTGACAATCCCTACCAATGTCAGTGTAGGTTTTAAGTTCACAGAAAAGGCACTCACTGGAGTCCTTGGCACTGTGAAAAACCCATGGGTGTATATTTCTGGACCTACAATCAACCCGACTGGCTTGGTTTATAGCAACAGTGAGATTGGAGAGATTTTAAGTACTTGTGCTAGATTTGGTGCAAGAGTGATAATTGATACTTCATCCTCCGGTTTGGAATTTGACTGTGAAGGCTGGGGTGGCTGGGATTTGGAGGGGTGTTTGTCTAGGCTGAATTCTTCAATCAAGCCATCGTTCTGTGTGTCTCTTCTCGGAGGATTGTCTCTGAAGATGCTCAATGGTGTTCTCAGATTTGGGTTTCTTATTCTAAACCAGTCAGTTTTGGTTGACACATTTTATAGTTACCCGGGTTTAATTAAACCTCATAGTACTGTTAGATATGCTACAAAGAAGTTGCTGGAGCTTAGAGAGCAGAAATCATCAATTCTATCAGATGCTATTGTTGAACATACAAAGATTTTGAAAAGTAGGTCGATGTGCTTGAAGGAGGTAATTTCTATCTTCTAAAAATTTCTATTTGAATTTTGTGTTAATTGTTTGTTTTTTATGGTTGTAATTCTTTTTATTTTGTTAAAAGAATGCTAATTTTTTTTTTTGGGGTCTACTATCCTAGGCGCTTGAGAAAAGTGGGTGGGACGTGCTTGAATCGTGTGCTGGAGTTTCTGTTGTGGCCAAGCCCTCTGCCTATCTCAACAAGACTATTAAGCTAAACATTTCACCAAAAGGTGAAGGCAGCCAAGGAAATGTCACTAAGGAAATAACGCTCGACGACTCTAATATTAGAAATGCCATTCTCAATGCCACAGGTTTATGCATCAATAGTGGCTGCTGGACTGGAATTCCTGGTTATTGCCGGTTCAATATTGCCCTTGAAGAAAATGATTTCAGGAAAGCATTGGATTGTATACTCAAATTCAGAGAGGTTGCACTAGATTAAAACATGTGTTGTTGATACACAAACACTTAAACGAATGAGCTTCAGTGCCCGCCATTCTATCTTTGTCTATTTTAAGGAACTTTGGGTGTTTTATTCCCCTATAACACGGTCCACAGCTATGTTGTTCTTTTATGATTTGTATGGGTGTGCAATAATCATTGAATGTAAACTTTCTCATTTCATGAAAATTTTCTTTACCGTTTTTTACATTTACGCATGTTATGTAGTGGCAACTAATACTATAGCATTAGTCATGCCATTGCGAGGTCTAGTGCTTTTATTTAACACAAGCAAAATGGCGAGATCTAGTGTGAACCGGCAAGATAGGTGGTTCATCGGGAATCTCAATTCTTTTTTGATATAAATTGGGTATCTTCTGCGCGCAACTGCAGAGACTAATTCCTTGAGTCGGGTAGGATCACAATGAGCAGATAATATGACCCGTGGTAGGACAGGGTTTAAAAGTTTTTCAAATTGCAAATTTTTTTCCGGTGAAATGTCTCAATTTTTAACAGTTGTTACTTCAACACAAAAATTGATCTAAAAAATTGACAACAAAATAGTTGGTTGACAGAGTTTAGATATGAGGTTAATTATATTTAGTAGATGGTTGATGGATATAATAAGTGGTGGAACTCATTAAGGATTTATTGAAGTGGGTTTGAATCCTATTCTAAAGTTTCAATTTAGAATTTTGGGTGTGGTAAAAACTCTATCGAAAAGGGAGAACCACACGAATTGGCAAAGTCGAGTATACGTGGTCAATTAAGTTTTCCAACGTAAATTAGTCACCGGTAAAGTCGGTAGGTACTATGTACCAACAACACGGTAACAAAAAAAACTACAAATTGAAACGTTCATTGTGGTCCTACCCGACTCAAGGGATTATGTGCATGTGATTTTAAGTGTCGATGTTAGAAGCTTGTCAAGCTTATGGTAGTGCTAACTCTCATTGATGTGCTTTGAGTATAAACACAAGCCTAAATACTTGAGTGATTGAGAGCACTTCGTATTTATATCCTCTGAGGACTCATCATTTATGGTTAATCAATTCAAATTTATGGTTAGTTATATTTGGTAGATGGTTAATGAGTTTTGACACATGTCATATTGATTAACTGTGCAAGTGATTCCACGTCTAACCTAACAGGTGCGACTAAAGACAAAACACCTCTTTTTTCATTTTAACACTTAGGACCACTTTAATTATTTTTCCATCACGCAAGCCAGCTGCTTCTGTGCTACCACAACATTCATCACAACACCTGAGCTAAAAATTCCCGCACAACTAAATACAATGTGAAATCCAACAAAAAGGCACCAAAGGTGCCCGAAACACTTTTTACACAACAAGAACATATTTATATTTAATTATGCACAAAGTATATATTTATTTACACTAATTATTATTGAACAAGCTTAATTCTCATTTGTTTTGGCATAAATAACTCTCATTTCTAAGAGTTATCATATATCCTTGTGTTTTGTATCAAGAAGAATGAAAGTTTTGTGGAGGAGGTTGTGAGAATAAATTTGTCAAAATAGAGAAATTTATCATACTTTCTTGAGCTGAAAAGCCTATTATGCTCAGTAGTTCCCCTTAGGATTATCCCACCTTGACCTTGGCCCCATTACAACCTTAATAAAGACCTTTTAATCTTATGTGCATGTGATATTAAGTGTCGATGTTAGAAGCTTGTCAAGCTTATGGTAGTGCTAACTCTCATCGATGTGCTTTGAGTATAAACACAAGCCTAAATACTTGAGTGATTGAGAGCACTTCGTATTTATATCCTCTGAGGACTCATCATTTATGATTCATTCTTTGATACTCTATCCTCTTGTTTGTCTTGATTGCAATTAAGTGTTATCCGTGATTGTCATTCTCCTTGAAGCCTAGGAAAAACATCTCTCTTATGACTTTGCAATTTTTGGGTTCATTGGAACTTCATGTATTGCTTTTGTATCTTGTTCTTGTGTTTTTCCTGGAGTGCAAAAGCTTAAGTGTGCAGGAATTTGATCAGTGCATTTTAATGCGTTATTTATAGCATTGCACTTGGTGTTTTTGGTTGTGTTCTACACCTAATATTTGAGTGTTAGCATGTCTCTAGACTTTAGGTCTTAATTGAGCATTAATGTATTTTCTTGATTAGTTTCCTATTTTATTGCATATTGATCCTTGTTCACTCTACAGACCATAACTTTGGATGTGATTATCTGATTGAGACGTGCAAGCATGTGTTGGGCCAATTACTGAAGCAGTACAATTAAAACTGGATTACTGAAGCAGTACAGTTAATTACATGTTTATGGGCCAATTACTCTTCCTTAATGGGATTTTATCCAAGAACTCGTTTTAGTTAATTAGGGTTTTGTTTTAGACTTAGATTAACTCATTTTTAGTAGCAAAAAACTCTACCTTACACCATCTTATTTCCTGAATTCTTTTTTGTGACCTTGCCTCCATGGAAGCCTAAAACCCTAAGTCAATTCATTGGTGAAAGGGTGTTGCTGTAAGGATTTTGAGGCTCGGTGTTTAATGATATTTCGTTTGTTTCGTTTTTAGCATCCAGCTCCTTCTTCTCTATCAATTTCGTATCCGAATTATTTGTTTGCAAATATTCGCCTTTGTGTGATGCTTAGTTACCCAATTTTGGTCTTTTTGTAATATGCGAGTTGTTTATATATGACACTTGTTCCAACAAGCGTCATTTCAAGGAAAAGAAAGTCCTAAGGAAAAAACTGAGATATACCCACCTCTTGTGTTATACTACATCCATCTTATTTTAAGGTTGATCGCTTATAATAAGTAGAGTTATATTCGCAGACATGGTTTATAACTAGAAATCAAGAACTAATAAGGGTGAGTGTTTTAATGAAGGCTTTGTTAACTTGTGTAATAAAAAAAACTTTGTTAAAACCATGTTAAGTCCTAGACATTGGATAACATAGTCCTTAGGGTGATACAGTGGGTACTTTAAAGGCAGGAGTGAACTTATTTAGCAAGCCTAGACATAGGAAGCTTGTAACGAAACTCTGAAGAAAGTAGCTGAAAGGCACATACCGATGCAGCTGCACTCAATGTTTCTGCACCACATAAACACACAAAACTCTCAAAAGTGATTTATTTAGTGAAAACATCTCAACTATCATTCTCAATTGATTTCCTCTACATTTCATTACTTATTTGCATTCTGTTTACTTATCACCATCATCCCAATTTGTGAGTAGTATAGTTCACACTAATTTATACACTTTTAAACTATAAGAGTTAATCCAATCCCTGTGGGTTCGATCTTTTATACTACTTATTAGTGACTGTGTATACTTGCACATCTTTTTCACACACCAAGTTTTTGGTACCGTTGCCGGGGATTGCCATTAATTTTTGTTATTTAGATTTATAAATTAGTGTTTTATTACTCTGGTATTTTGTTGTCTGTGCAGAAGCATCAGTTGCAGATGCACTAGCATATGCGCAGAGCCAAAACACTAGAATTTGAATTAGATCTAGAGATAGAGAGAAGATTTAAAAAGTTGCTTAGACTCCAGAAACAAAGACTTCAAAGCTGAAGAATCACAATGTCTCAACAAAGTGAAGAAGAGAGATCTAGACCAAGTTCCATTGGAGGATCAGTCAGAGGTGGTCCAGGCTCACATCATGAACCTGAAGATGATCACAGAAATCAATTCATCAACATGGGACCAATAGGTATGATTAATGATAGAAATAGACCCATGAGGGATTATGCTATGTTTGATCATCAGAATATGCAAACAAGTATAGCAAGACCTCATATTGATGCTGTACATTTTGAATTTAAACCCATGATGTTTCAAATGCTACAAACAATTGGTCAATTTGGTGGATCTCCCCATGAGGATCCCCATGAGCATTTAAAACAGTTTTTAGAAATATGTAGTAACTTTATCATTCCTGGTGTTGGTGAAGATGCATTTAGACTTAAACTATTTCCATATTCTTTGAAAGATAAGGCTAAATTTTGGTTGAATTCATTAGAGCCTAATTCTATTCATTCATGGAATGAAATGGCTGAAAAATTTTTAGTAAAATATTTTCCACCCATAAAAAATGCTAGAATGAGAAATGATATTACATCTTTTAGACAAAAAGAATTTGAATCATTGTTTGAAGCATGGGAAACATGGAAAGAGCTTTTAAGAAAATGTCCACATCATGGTCTGCCTGTCATTATTCAAATGGAATTTTTTTATAATGGTTTAGAACCCCAAACCAGAATAATTCTTGATGCATCATCTGAGGGTGTGTTATTAAACTTGTCTTATAATGAAGCATGTGAATTGATTGATAGAATTGCAACAAATAGCTCTAGTTGGCCTACTGAGAGGGTGAGTACCCAAAAGAGACCATCAGGGGTACATGAAATTAGTGAAGTATCATCCCTATCTGTTCAGTTAGCCTCACTGACAAACATGTCTAAAAACTTCACTTCAACCAGTGCACCTGCACCAACAGAAAACACTGTAGCAGCCATAGAACAGGCCCCCAGGTGATACAAGTTGTGTGTATTGTGGAGGAGGTCACTTGTATGAGGAATGTCCTAGCAACCCTATCTCTGTCAATTATGTAGGATACAATAGGAATAACAACCCTTACTCTAACAACTATAACCCTGGCTGGAAGAACCACCCAAATTTTGGATGGAAGAACCACCCAAATTTTGGATGGAACAATACTAGTGCACCTGCACCTAATGCAGCTGCCCCAGTCACACCACTGGGATTTCAATCTCAGAACTACCAAAGACAACAACCACCTGCCAATGATAACTCCTTAGAAGCCTTGCTCAAATCCTTCATTAGTGAAACTAGAACAGCTAGGCAAGCACAAGATGCATCTATAAAGAATTTGGATAATCAAGTGGGACAATTAGCAACAGCTCTGTATCAAAGACCAACAGGTACACTACCATAAAATACAGAAGCTACCACATCCCACAGGCTAGGTAAGGAACAGGTGAAGGCCATTTCTCTTAGAAATGGAAAGGAACTTGCAGAACCTTATGAGATTGAAGGTGAAGGTAAGGGAGAAAATGAAAAAAATAAAAACAGAAAAGAAAAAAGTTTGCAAGATGTAGAAGCACCTCATGCAGCTGCATCTCAAGAAGTTTAAATACCAAGGTTAGTTCCTGAATACCCTCCTCCTCCCTATCCTCAAAGATTAAAAAAGGCACATGAGGAGAAGCAATTCAGTAAGTTTCTTGAAATCTTAAAACAATTACACATCAATGTTCCGTTAGTTGAAACACTTCAACAAATGCCTAATTATGCTAAATTTATGAAAGATGTGCTTTCAAAAAGAAAAAGATTAGGGGATTTTGAAACAGTTGCTATGTCTGAAGAATGTAGTCTAATTTTGCAAAACAAAATTCCAAGGAAATTGAAGGATCCTGGCAGTTTTACAATTCCATTCTCAATTGAAAAATTTTATACAGGTCGTGCATTATGTGATTTAGGTGCAAGTATCAACTTGATGCCTAAATCCATATTTACACAACTTGGAATTGGAAATGCTAGGCCTACTACAGTGACACTTCAACTTGCTGATAGATCAATAGCCTATCCAGAGGGAATTGTTGAAGATATTTTGGTTAAAGTTGACAAATTTGTGTTTCCTGCAGATTTTGTTATTCTTGATTTTGATGCAGATAAAGAAGTACCGGTCATTCTTGGGAGACCATTCTTGGCAACTGGGAAAGCACTGATAGATGTACAGAAGGGAGAACTGACCATGAGAGTAAATGATCAAGAAGTGAAATTCAATGTGATGAATGCTTTGAAGTATCCTGCAGAGGAGAGTGAATAATGTTCAGCAATCATTTCCCTTGACCATGTAGTGCAGAAGCAATTCCATAAGCAGTATGATCATCTCACCAGTGCACTTGCACCAGATGCAGCTGCACCACCTGAAGAAGAAATCTTGGAAAAAGACATTCTGCCAAGAGAAGAACCAGCAAAAAAGGTATGGTCTAGAACTTTTGCATCTCTTAATTTAGAAGACCCTAACCTTAAAAAGAATTTACCCTCAATTGAACAACCTCCAAAATTAGAATTGAAAGAGTTGCCCAAACATTTGAAATATGCTTTCTTAGGGAAAGGTGATACACTTCCAGTGATCACTGCCTCTGATTTATCAATAGAGCACGAGCATGATCTCATTTGTACCTTAAGAAAGCATAAAAAAGCAATAGGTTGGCAAATGGCTGACATAAAAGGAATTAGCCCTTCAATATGCATGCATAGGATAATTTTAGAAGATAATTCTAAAAATTACATAGAAGGACAAAGAAGGCTAAACCCTATAATGAAAGAGGTTGTAAAGAAAGAAATCATTAAATGGCTAGATGCTGGAATCATATACCCCATATCAGATAGTGCATGGGTAAGCCCTGTACAGTGTGTTCCAAAGAAGGGGGGTGTGACAGTTATAGACAATGAAAAAATGAGTTAATACTAACAAGAACTGTTACAAGATGGAGAATTTGTATGGACTATAGGAATCTCAATAAAGCCACAAAGAAAAACCACTTTCCTTTACCCTTCATTGACCAAATGTTAGATAGGTTAGCAGGTAAGAAGTTTTATTGTTTCTTAGATGGTTATTCAGGATACAATCAAATTGCAATAGAACCTGAGGACCAACAAAAAACTACCTTTACATGTCCCTATGGAACCTTTGCATTCAGAAGGATGCCTTTTGGACTTTGTAATACACCTGCAACATTCCAAAGGTGCATGATGTCCATTTTCTCTAATTTCATTGAGCAATCAATGGAAGTATTCATGGATGATTTCTCAGTTTTTGGAGAGACATTTAGTTATGTTTGTCAAATTTAGAAAAAATTCTCCAAAGATGTGAGGAAACAAATTTAGTGCTCAATTGGGAGAAGTGCCATTTCATGGTTGGGTCATAAAGTGTCAAAGAAAGGTCTTGAAGTGGATAAAGCCAAGATTGAGGTCATTGAAAAACTACCACCTCCAACAACTGCCAAAGGAATTAGGAGCTTCTTAGGTCATGCAGGCTTCTACAGAAGATTTATCAAGGACTTTTCAAAGATATCCAAGCCATTATGTACACTCTTACAAAATGATGCACCTTTTAACTTTGATGAACCATGTATGGAAGCATTCCAAAGGCTCAAAAAAGCATTAGTGACTGCACCAGTGATTGTTACACCAGATTGGAGCAAGCCTTTTGAATTGATGTGTGATGCTAGTGACTTTGCTGTGGGAGCTGTCTTAGGGCAAAAGTATGATAAAATCTTTCATTCTATTTATTGTCCTAGCAAGACATTAATTGAAGCTCAGATGAATTACACTGTAACAGAAAAAGAATTATTAGCAGTGGTTTTTGCATTTGACAAATTTAGATCTTATTTGGTTAGCACCAAAGTTATTGTTTATACTGATCATTCTGCCATCAAGTATTTAATTTCGAAAAAAGATGCAAAACCAAGGTTAACAAGATGGTTCTCCTCCTTCAAGAATTTGATCTTGAAATCAGAGACAAAAAGGGGGTGGAGAACCAAGTTGCTGACCATTTATCTAGACTTGAAGGTGATGGAACAGGTACACAAAGGAGAAATCAAGGAAAATTTTCCTGATGAAAAACTGTTAGCATTAACAGCACCCAGTGCTCCTGCACTTGGTGCAGGTGCATCTAATGCAGCTGCATCATGGTTTGCTGACCTAGTCAACTTTCTTGTGAGCAAGGTGGTACCAGTGGATATGACTTACCAACAAAGAATGATATTTTTCCACATAGTCAAACAATATTATTGGGATGATCCATTTCTCTATAAGATGTGTCCAGATCAGTTAATGAGAAAATGCATCCTTGAAGAAGAACACCAAGCAGTGCTCCTGCACTGCCATGCTGCACCATATTGAGGTCACTTTGGAAGCACCAGAATAGCAGCTAAGGTATTACAGTCTGGTTATTATTGGCCTACTTTGTTTAAAGATGCATATTTAATGGTCAAAACTTGTGACAAATGTCAAAGAGCAGGTAATATTTCTGAAAGACATGAAATGCCTAGAACCAATATTTTAGAAATTGAACTTTTTGATGTATGTGGCATGGATTTCATGGGTCCTTTTCCATCTTCTTTTGGCAATCAATATATCTCGGTAGTTGTTGATTATGTGTCCAAATGGGTAGAGGCATAAGCATTGCCTAATAATGATGCCAAATCAGTTAGTAAATTCCTTCTAAGAAACATTTTTACAAGATTTGGCACCCCAAGAGCAATCATCAATGATGAAGGCTCACATTTTTGCAATAAACTCATTGAGAATCTTCTTGCAAAATATGAGATTAAACATAAAATTGCTACAGCCTACCACCCACAAACAAGTGGACAAGCTGAATTATCAAATAGAGAAATTAAAAGAATGCTTGAAAAAATGGTTGGCCCAGCAAGAAAAGATTGGTCTTTACACTTAGATGAAGCATTATGGGCATACAGAACAGCATTTAAAACTCCATTAGGTATGTCCCTCTATAGGATAGTTTATGGCAAAACATGCGATCTACCTGTTGAGTTGGAGAACAAGTCATATTGGGCTATCAAAAATTTAAATTTTGATCTCAACAAAGCAGGTGCACAAAGGTTTTTGGAATTAAATGAATTAGAAGAATTTAGGCAATTCTCTTATGAGAATGCAAAAATTTACAAAGCAAAAACCAAAGCATGGAATGGCAAGAAAATCCAAAGGAGAGAACTTAGAGAAGGAGGAATGGTCTTGTTATATAACTCTAGGTTGAAATTGTTCCCTGGAAAACTTAAATCAAGATGGTCAGGACCATTTAAGTTAGTCAAAATCTACCCCCATGGTGCAGTTGATTTATATGATGCAGCCACAAATACCACTTTCAAGGTAAATGACCAAAGAGTAAAAATGTACTATGGTGAGTGTTGCACCCCGAAAAATCCGGTTGGGATTTCTCGATGTACAACGTGGAAGATAAATGAAGCCGCCATCAATATTTTAATTTTTAGACGAAAACATTGAAAAAAACGTCTTTTTATACAAGGCGGGTGGTCTTTTCGAAATCAGGAGATGTAGGTTCGGGGGTCGGTTAGACACGGGGAAGGTATAAGCACCCCGCATCTCCTTTCTACCGAAAGGGAACCATTAATTTGATGTGTGGTTTCGACAAAGTTTGATTTGAAACGACGTTCTATTTCTTTTCGTTTTTTTTATTTGAGAAAAGCGTTTGGAAAGAAGACGGGGAAAAGAAAGATTTTTTTTTGGTATTTTTTTGAAAAGGGTGCTTGACGGGACGTGGCCCGCTCCTACGTATCCTCAGATGCAATGAGGAAATCAAAGCTACGTAGTTCTCCTGGTGTGAGAAACTTTGGGTGTGTTGGTGTCTTTTATTGTAGGGGTTCTCGGGTCTGAACTGTACAGTCCACTAACCCTAAAACATAGACATCCCCGCCCGTACAGGCGACGTGCCCCCTACTTATCGAAAAGTGATTTGAGTTACTTGGAAAAAAAAGATTTGTTGTGAGATTGGTAGTTTTTGTTCGAGCAAGTATCTTAGGCTCGCACGAGCTGTACAACTCGCTAATCCTAGGACTCTAACCAATGTCGAATGTGCATCCGAATCGGTTCCTCACTCATTTTTGAAAAGGGTTGAAGTTGTTAATTATTTGTTTTAATTCTCATAAGTATCCCAAGATGTTTGAGTTGTACAACTCCGATCTTAGGACGCTAGACAACATCGGCCGTACGTCCGACTTGCCTCCTTATGAGTTTTCAAAAGGGTTTGTTATTGATCTTAGAAAGAATTTGATTGTCTTATGAAAACAACTTGAGAAAAGTTGAGCTTTGGAAAGAGCTTTGGAAAATAATTGATTTGAAGAAAGGGGAAGAGAGTTTGAGGGTGATATTGATCACAAAGAGTTTGTTGGGATGGCGTGGCATCCAAAAGAAGAAGAAGTAGAGAATTCAATCAATTTCCAAGTCAAGAACCAAATGCAAATGAATGAATAATGCTCATACTTCAACAATCAAGCAGTCATGAACATATTATTCATCAACCAAGATTAAGTATGCCAATACAACCAAGGGATTCAATTATCAATGATGCAAAACAAAGTTCTTAAAGCAATTGTGCATGTGTGTGAGTGAGAATTGCTACGGGACGGGCAACAATCTCAAAGGAGTGTATTTACCCTAATGACTCTATGCTACAACAGGCATGTAGGCTTACGTCTTCATTAGGAGGTCATACATGTAGAAGGGGAGGGCACACAATTAAGTCAAGACATTTGAATGGCATCATGAACAAGAGAAATGCAATTGATCATAAGCATAGGATATTCTTAGTTTAGATGAATAAGCATGTGGATATGAATGCATGATTAGGCGTCTATGCATGAGCAGACAAAGAATGAATGCATGAACTCTTGGTTATTGCGTGCAAGACATGATATTAATGAATGCATGATCATTTAAGAATGGACGTATGTATGGCATACAAGGATGCATGAACATTTAAGAATGAATGCATAGCACTTTATTTACGAATGGATGGCATACAAGGATGCATAAGAGGATGCAAGAGATATAAGTATATGAGGATGCATGAGAGTGTCACATAAACTAAGTATGAATGAAGATGCATGAATGTGAAAATGTTTTGGGTATTTTTGCAAGTTGATAAGTTGTAAAACTTTAAGTAAGAAGTTAGTGAAAAGTAAAGTAAAAATGCATGAAGTAAATGGTAATTATTTAATGAGATGGTAAAGTAAAAATGCATGAGGTAAATGGGAAGTGGTAAAATGTTTTTGGGTTTTGGAAATGAGATGAAATGTTTTTGGTCTTGAAAGTGGTAAAAGTATTTTGGGGTTTATTTTATAAAGTTGAAAAAGTTTGAAATGCAAGTGAGAAAATGTTTTGGGGTTTTTATGCAAAGATGCAAGTGGTAAAATGTTTTGAATGAAGGTAAAAATGTTTTATGAGATGAGATGAAAATGTTTTGGTAAAAACTAAGTGAAATAGTAAAAACCAAAGTGGTAAAATGTTTTTATGTTTTTTGGTAAAAAGTTAATGAAGTGGTAAAGTAAAATGGTAAAAAGTGAACAAACACAATTGAATCAAATGCACACACAAATGCAAGATCAAAATAACAAAATTTTGAGCAAAATTTGGCCAAAAGACATGGCCTATGGCCGAATGCAATCATGGGCAAAATCAAGCACAATTTCATCAATTTCTTGCAACCAAATCACATCAATGAGCTCATAAGTATAAACCCTAGGACCTATGCATACATTTCATGCTCAAACAATTGTTATTTCATCATTTATTTCAACACAAAATCAAAGAAACAAAAGCAACAAAAATCCCTAGGTCTCTAATCCTCAAACCCGAGGCTATGTAAGGCATAAACCCACCAAAAATTCAACCTCAACACAAGATATGAACAAAGAAATGCATGAACAAGAAAAAAACACTACATGGCCGAAGCTAAAAGAAGAGGAAAGCAAGGTTTTATTTCATGAAATTTAGTGAAAAAATGTGTAGAAATACAAGGAAAATTATTCAAACACAAGAATCTTCCCTTCAAGGCCAAGGACCCATCTCAAACACCCAAGGCTCCCAATGTCCTTGTCCAATAATGTTTGAAATGAGTCCTCAAAGCTTCTTTCAAGAAGGAAAGAGGAGTAGAAGAGAGATTACATAATGAAAATTAAAGAAAATGCAAGAGTTTGTGAGCTTACCTCTAGATCTTGCTTGAAATGAAGAAGAAGATCAAAATAGAAACCAAGAACACTTGAACCTCCTCTTGAATCCCACGAAAATCACTTGATTTTGAAGGATTTGATGATGAACTTTGAAGATAATGCAAGATTAGAAGTGGATCTAGTGTAGGAATCAAGAATAATGAAGTTTGGATGGTTGAAAATTGAAGAATTGGTGGTGGAAATGGTGGGAGGTGGTCTTGGGTTTGAGAGGGGAGGAGGAGAGGAATTGTGGTCTGATTGTGTGCTAGGGTAAAATGAGGATGCCCCCCCCCCCCATGGTCTCTTATTTTGGGTTTTATATGAGGTGCAAAATTAAGGGTATATAAGACATTGTGCTTTTGCAAACCATTGAGATTTGAGATAGAATTTGAATCAAGGGCCAAGATTGCAATGCATATGGATTAGGGACAAAGAGAAAACACAAATGGAAGGGAATGAGCTGGTGTCATATGAAATTGAAGAGTTTTTTGTACACAAAAATTGTTGAGGGCAATTAGGTCAATTTGCATATAGTTGTAGCCTAGGATTTGATCTAGAATTTTAATCAATGGCTAGGAATACAACTCACATGGATTAAGGGCATGAAGAAACACAAAATGAGGTAAAAATGGGCTGAAATTCGCAGCCATGAGTGAGTGGAATGGGTGGAAAATTTGCAAGCTTGCACAAAATAGTACATTTTGTCTTATTGAGGACACTACCTTATTTTCATTCTTTTTTATTTTTCTTTTTATGCTTATTCTTTTATTCCATGAAGATTCTTTTTTTTTTATTTTGGGCTCATCCTAGGATTCAATCATTGGGCCCAAAATTCCATGACAACACCATTCCCAAAATTGATTTTGGACCCCACTCTAGCGAAAATGACCATTTTGCCCTTTTGTTCGAAAATTGAGTTTTATGCTAGAAGACTTAATATCTATGCGCACAAAAAATCACAACTAAGCACAAATCTTCCTCAAATAATCCTTTGGTGATGGTTCGGTGATTTGGGACGAAAAACCGCTTTTAGCGTGAAATGACCAAAATGCCCTTTCACCCTAAAAACCCTAGTTTTTGCCCAAAGCACATTTTCACTTTAAAAAAGACTTTTCCCCCTAGGAATGACCTCTAAGACCTTGGGATGCATGTTAAGTGGCTTGTTCTGAGAAAACATCCCTTATTTGCGAAATGACTAAAACACCCTTTTGCACTGAAAAACCCTAAATTGTCCAAAAGTACATTCCAACTCCAAAAATGATTTTAGAAACTTTGAAATGACTTCTATAACCCTAAATGCAATGCATGATGCTCTTTTCTCTTATTTATTTATTTTTTGGGGAAAATTAGGGTTTTGGCCTAAGCCGGACAAAATTGGGGTATGACAGTGAGCATGTGGTGAGGGATAAATTCACCACACATTTTTAAAATCTCTAAGATAAAGAGATAGTCAGGCTGAAAGACTCTTAAAACAAGCGCTTATGGGAGGCAACCTATGTTATTAAAATATTAATTTTTCTATTTTTTTGTTCAGTTTGATGTTTTCAAGTGTTTTGTAGGAACACAGGTTTCGGTGCATCTGCACCTAGATGCATCTGCACCTCTCATTCCTCAGTGCTCCTACACCAATAATTTAAAAATTTCACTTGGGTGAAAAACTTTCGAAAATGCCAGCACAACAATATGTAATCATGATTAGTGGCTGAGATGTTGAGTTGTCCCACCTAGACTCCCAATTGTCTTATTGCATGCAATCCCACATACCCCTAACACTTACTCCACCCATCAAATCAACCAACCACTAACTCATTCACCTCTTTAAACCGTCCCAATTCCCCATGGCTACCGTTTTCTCACCCACAATTACCCTCTCTCTCACAAAACCGTAAACCTCACCAATGACTCTCTCTCTCTCTCTCAATTTTTCCCAAATTTCTGTAACACCCATCTTCAACCTCTCGCAAGTTTTTCCAAAACAATTTCCCACAAATTTCTCTGCAAACTCGTTCAAATGGGTCGCAAACAAAACAATCAAGGCTTCAGGCAAAACCACAACTGGTACAGATCCATCATCAAGGTAGATTTCAAAGAAGCAACCCAGTGCATCTGCACTTGCTTTAATCACTGTGAACCCTGGTTTTTCTCATTTCTGGGAAATGAAGTTCCTACCTGAACGAGGGTACAATCTGATGAAGGCTCATCCTAATTTCATGACAACCATAACCAATCAGCATTGGGACTTGTTCGTACAGTGTTGTGTGAAAAGTAGATGTGCAAGTATACACAATCGCAACAAGTAATATAATGATATGTAAAGTTCGTTCCCACAGAGATTGGAATTAATCTAAGAAGTTTAAGTGATTAGCAACTTAGTAAAACAAGTATGGTGACAAATAAAAGTGTGGAGTTGTAATCATAATAGTTTGTGATAAAACAGTATTGAATTGAGAGTATTTAAGAGTGAGTTGGATAGCTCAGCAGTTATGTAAATTCCCAAGAGTAGTGTTCTATAATATTAGACGCTGTAGCGTTAAGCGCTGTAGCGCTACAGAATCAATAGACGCTGTAGCGTCATGGTGGCGTGCCTTTCAATCACTATCGCCAGGGCTATGTTACAAGACTCCTATGTCTAGGCTCTAAATAAGTTTTACCCCTGTATATTAAGATCTTACAGTATGAACTATTACTCCCCTATGTCTAGGGTTAAATAGTACTTCCTTTAAATGTCTTTAAAGGGTTTTTCATTCATATCATTCCTTGAGTTCTCTTTGTGAACCATGTCTGTACCCACAAAGCCCCCTTATTTTAGTTTATCAGTCCCAAAACAAAGTTGAAAGCATTATGACACAATGAATGAAACGCAAACATCATAATATTATATAAAAGCTACTCAAGGTTCATTACACACTAAGAACAATCCAACTACAAAGTGATTTAGCTTATGACAAGCTTCATCATCGCAATACAAACAAACAAGCTTATATTACCGTAGGTAGAGAAGAGGAGAATGGTTGCAAAAGATGCACTCCAAGAATCCCAAGTCATATACGTTAGATGAAGCTATGACGTGAACAAACCTTTAATGGAATCTAACAATCTATACTACAAATAAAAGCTTCAAGATTGGAATAACAATGGAGGAAAACCAAATTGTCAAGTTAGCTCTTCTCCAAGTTAAAACTCTCTCTACGTAGGAATGTGTAACTTCTGAGGATGATGCATTAGATATATCCCTAATAGATAATATCCTAATTAGATAATATCCTAATTATCCATAAAGCTACTTTACAAAAAGTGGTAATGATTAAAATAATTACCAACTATCAAGTGGGAATCAATTGGGAGACGCCAAGTGTCTTGTTGACTCCACTTGGGCTTCAATGTCATGCTGAGGATAAGAGATAAGGGTGATGACTCATCGTTTCAGCAAGTGGTTACACAAATATCCCAATGGCCAGCCGCCTCATAACGCTGTAGCGTTTCATTGATGGCATACCGCTGCAGCACTAAGGCAGAACATCAATATATTCACAAAGGCACCTATTATGCCCAATATTTAGGAAATCAAGTCTAAACTTATATTTGCACCTTAAATCACATAATTACATATTAAAGTACCAAAATTACTTGGGAACACTCTTTGATTTATGTATTAAGAGCATCAATAACACATATAAATATGAGTTATCATACAGCACAGGGCATTTTATTTGGAGCAGATTGTGAGGGAATTCTTCTCAGGAATTCAAGATAATAAGGGAGGTAAAATTTTGAACCACTCTTTAGTTAGAAGCAGAAGAGTTTACTTTGATGCAAAAAGAATTAATGATCATTATAATCTGTTTTATAATGGTACTAATTTTGAAGAAAAAGTGGAAAAATATAGAAAGAAAGACATGGAAAGAGTAAAGGCTAGAATAGCAGTAGAGAATTCCAAATGGGATAAAATCACTCACACAGAGTTCAAGCTTAAGAATAGATACATTATCCCTGAACTAGACAACTGGTATCTCTTTGTTGATTGCTCCATTCTTCCTACATCACACACATACACACTTTCTAATGATAGATTGATCCTTTTGGATACAATCTTAACAGATGACAATGTGGATATAGGGAGAATAATTAATAAGCAAATTTTGGATTGTTCAACAAAGAAAGAAGGATTTCTTTTCTTTCCATGTTTGATTACTGAACTTTGCATGAAGCAAAGGGTTGAAATTAGTGCTAGTGAACAGCAACAGAGGAAGTATCCACCTGGCCCATTATCTGCTGAGATGAAGGAAAGAACTAAGATTATGAAGGAACCAACTAGCCTAGTGCAAGAGCACTTGGTGCAGAAGCACCAGGCAGTTTGGAAATTCCAGCAGGAACAGCATGAATGGATGCAACTTAGGTTAATGGAAATATCTCAGGTGCCATCACAACTAGAAACCCCAATGTTCCCAACTTGGGTATTTCAGAGTGAAGAAGAGGAGGAAAGAGAGGAAGAAGAAATAATGGAAGAAGAAGATGTTGAGAAAGAAAGTAAGAAGGAAAAGAATCTGAAAAGAAAGAGGGTAACTAAGAAACAGCAAAAAGGGAAGAAGAAAATTATTGAGGAGGAACCTGAACTAATGGGTGAAGAAATGGAGGACAGTGAAGAAGATCCTCTGGCCAAAAAGGCAGTATAAGACATTGAAAAGGAAGTAGAGGAAGATGAGTCTGAAAGCAACGAAGAAGATAAAGAGAGCGAAGAAAATGGGACGGAGGAAGAATTGAACATGGAGGAGGTGGCTAGAAGAAAGTATGCTACAAAAATAAGACAAACTCAAACGCAAACCAATCCCCAACAACAACCAGAAACCACTCCACCATCACCACCAAAATCACCCGTTGGTGCAGCTGCACTAGATGCACCTGCACAGCAAAATCCAGAACACAACCCACTCAAAACACCAACTCCACCCCACAATCCCCCATCACCACAGAAGAAATCACCAACACCCACCCAACCACCATCATCAATACCCACCCAAAAAGAACAACCAGAAAAACAAAACACACCAGAAAAATTACCATCACCCATCCCTACTCAAGAGCAAGATCCAACACCCCATATTGGACCAATCCCTGTTCCTTCTAACATTGTTTAACCACCCTTGAAGAGGAGACAAAAACAAATTCTGAGGGGGAGCAGGAAGGAGATCCTGAACAAATGACAACTGGTGCATCTGCACCTAGTGCAGATACACCCCAGCAAATCCCTGCAGTGACAGTGATTCCAAAAAACAAGGAAGATACTGAGAGGTTGGTCTTGGAAGAACTTGCTGCTAAAAAGAGAGAAGAACTGGGGAATACCCAGAAATTTTTCAAGCAAGGTACTCCAATTGTGCAACCTGTGCAAAAGGACCCATGTTTAGGAGGTGTTGAGAAGAATCAAGATAAAGACCAATCTGCTGAGAAGGAGATAACCAAAGAAACCACTGTGCTTATATTGCTTTTGCAGGTTAGGTTTTGATGATGTTGCGTTCGAAGTCAAAATGACAAGCAGGTTAGGTTTTGATTATGTGTTCAAAGCGGAAAATGGCAAAGCGGAAATCTAAGGCAAACAAGACTCAAGAAGTAAGGGTAGTCTCTAGGGTTTGGGTCGTGTCTTAGGATATTTTGTAAGCCACTTCTGAGGGTCAGCTCATCTCACAGCTTCATAGCCTTCACAGTTTTCAAAATGCATGTATGCACATAGGTAAGGCACGTAACATGAGAAAGTGTTTTTTGCATAATTATGAGCTTATTGCAAACAAGTACAAAATCGATTCATGGCCTCTTCCCTAAAGAAAAAAATCGATTTTGAGCCTGTTCCTCTTAAAGAAGCAAATCGATTCCTCTCTTGTTTTTTGTGAACTACATAATCGATTCATAGCCTATTATTTTAAAGAGTAAAATCGATTTCCATCTTTCTTACTCTAACTAAAGAATCGATTTGAATCTTCCTTATTTTAATTAAAATCGATTTCCAACCTTTTCCCTAAAGCACAAATCGATTTCATTCCTTAGAAGCAAAATTAATCGATTAATTGTTCCTATTTCAAAGCCAAGAATCGATTTACATTCTGAACTCTTTTAAGCCAAAAATTGATTCTTTACTTAGTGTGATATCATTCAACGGTCATATTTTTCCTAAGCCTATAAATAGGACTTAGTGTTTCTCAGAAAAATACAACCCATTTTTACGCTTACGCTGAAACGCAAAACTAAACCCTAGCACACACACACACCTCTGTTCTTCAAGTATTTTTCATCTGTCAGAGCTGATTTCTCTCAAGGGTTAGGTTGGGTTGGTGATCTTCAAGTTGTGTAATTTGCCTTCATAAGAGGTATTTTGGTTGTTAATTTGTAATTCGTTTTTACACTGTATTTGGTACTAGAGAGTGTGGTATCTCTCTAAGGTTGCTGTTTGTACTAGGGAGTGGGGTATCTCTCTAAGGTTGTTGATTGTAACAAGGGTGGGGTATCTCTTGTTGCTGTTGTTGTGGTAGATTTGAGGGCTCTTCATAGGTGGGGTATCCTAGGAGAAGAGTGCCTGAGTCTGTAAAGGTTTCTAAAGCACCTGTAAGCTTTGTTGTGTTAGTGGAAAATCTCACAAGGGTGTGAGGACTGAACGTAGGTCACTAGGAGGTGACCGAACCAGTATAAAAATCCCTGTGTTCTTTACTGCTTTATTTTCAGTTTTCGTTTCTCGTTAATTCGTTCCATAAACCTACGCGAAAAATCAATCAAGTCGTTAAATGGGACTTAATTTTTAAAATCTCAATTCATCCCCCTCTTGAGACTGAAGCCACTTGGTAACAAGTGGTATCAGAGCTAGACTCTTGTATAAAGGGCCTAGCAACTTCAAGAGAAATGGCTTCAGGTTGGTCTACGCAAGATGGTGCGTCTCTTACCTGTCCTCCGGGATTCAACGGGGAAGACTATGCATATTGGAAAGAAAGAATGAGAATATTCATAGAAGGGGTAGATATAGATATATGGGATGTTGTGGAAAATGGACCTTTTGTTCCCACGCACATGGTAAATGGCGCACTCACAGTGAAAGAAAGAAATGAATGGACGGATAATGATAAAAGGAAAGTTCAACACAATTTCCGTGCCATGAACATTATCACTTCCGCACTTAGTCCCGATGAATTTTTTAGAGTGTCGAATTGTAAAACTGCTCAAGAAATGTGGGACAACCTTCAAGTCACTCATGAAGGTACTAGTGAGGTAAAAAGAGCAAGAACTAATACTCTCATCCGGGAATATGAATTATTCAGAATGAATCAAGGAGAATCGATACAAGAAATGCAAAAGAGGTTCACTCACATAGTGAACAAATTGGGCTCATTAGGAAAATTGTTCCCTCCCGAAGACTTGATCAACAAAGTGTTGAGATGCCTAAACAGAGAATGGCAACCAAAGGTAACTGCGATAACTGAATCAAGAAATTTAGCTACGATGACTCTTGCCACCCTGTTTGGAAAACTACTAGAGCACGAGTTAGAGCTCACTCGTCTAGCAGAGCATGAAGAAAACGGCAAGAAAAAGAAAAGTTTAGCTCTCAAGCAAGGAAAACTTGTCAAGTCCACCAACTTGCTACGAATGTGGTAAATCCGGACACATGACGATGGAGTGCCTGAAATTACAAAGGAAATTGTCAAAGTTTAAGAAAAAGGGGTCCAAAGGAAACAATGGTAGAAAACATAGCATGGGAAGACAATGACATGAACTCATCAGATAATTCAGAAAATGAAAAAGCTTAAGTTGGTCTCATGGCTGACCACGACAGTGAAAATGAAACTGAGGTATATTCTAACTCTGAAACTTCACAAAATGCATTTGATGAATTACATGAGGCATTTCTTGAATTGCATAATGATTCTGTAAAATTAGCTAAAGCATTAAGTAAATCTAAGAAAACTATTGCTCATCTTCAAAATGAAGTTAATGCTTTAACTAAGGAATAATTAGAGCTTAGAAAAGAAAATGATGATCTTGTTTATTTTAAGGCAAATTATGTATGTGATAAGTTTACAGAACATGAAAAGAAAATCCATGAGCTTGAATGGACATTAGGAAAAATGTGCGTACAAAACAAACAACATGTGCATCCTAGGCCACAAAGAAACACTTCCATAAAAAGAAATTTGCATTATAGGCCTAAGTTCACTACTAGTCCATATATTAGATGTTATTACTGTGCCAAACTAGGACATACTGCATCTGTTTGTATGGCTAGAGGAAGACAAGTTGTAAAAAAGGTATGGGTTCCCAAAGGAACTATACCAAGTACTAACCCACAAGGACCCAAAGAAATTTGGGTACCAAAACATTCAACTTGATCTCATTGCAGGTATGCTTCAAGGTATGAGGGCAGATTGATACCTTGACAGCAAAGAATCAAAGCGCATGAATGGAGACGCAACAAAATTCTTAACACTCACCCCCGAAAAAAACAGTCACGTGACTTGTGATAACAACAATAGAGGAAGAATCACCGGTGAAGGTTAGATTGGTAAAGTTTTATTCACCTCTATTGAAAATGTGCTTAATGTAGAAGAATTTAAGAATAGTTTATTAAGTTTTAGTAAATTATGTGATCATTGAAATAGGTGATCCCTAATCTTGGTTCATGCATCATTGAGAACAATATTTGTAAGGCATGTCAGAATAATAGGAAACAACACAAAGTATTCTGGTCAACCCTCTAGGACGGAGCATATAGAAATTAGATATCACCTTCTTAGAATTTATGGTTAGAAAGGTGATAGTGTGATTGAGTTAGTTGAGTCATCATGAGCAGCTAGGTGATATTTTCACAAATCCATTGCAAAAGAAAACTTGGTTCTTCGTTCATTCAAATGAGTTTCGGTTAAATGTTTCTCAAGTGATTTTATAAGAAATGTGAATTTAAGTGAAATTGTGATTTGTAAATTTCTGCGTGCTCAAGAAGCGATTTCTAAAGCGGTTAAAGTGCTATTTTGTTCCTTGAAATCTATTTTGCTCCTGTCACAGTCAATTGCTAGCTCTGTTATTTTTTAAATCGATTTTTCTCCTGCTATAATACATGCTCACAATCGGTTGTTTACCTAAAATAATTTTTCTCCCAAAACTCTACTTCCCTTGATCATATTCTGGCTGCCATCACCAAATTTCAAACTAAGCAGCGTGAAATGTATGAAGCTTAAACAAGAATTTGCTGCCTTAAAACAATTGCTTAACAGATTTTGAGACTCATGTTGGCTTTTACTTGTTTTGATGAAATATTCTCTTCATGGTATCGAATATGATTTTTTTTGGTTTTGATGATTATTTATTTTTGGGTTAAATATGTTTTTAGTCCCTACAAAATCGGCTCCTTCTAAGTTTAGTCCTTACATTAACGAAATAGGCGTTTTGGTCCTCATCTTATTTTTCCGTTTTCAATTTTAGTCCCTCATGACTTTTAATAGCGCCTCAAAACTTTTAATAGCGCCTTTTTGACCTTTTATAAGCGCTATTAAAAGTTTTGAAGCGCTATTAAAAGTCGTGAGTGACTAAAATTGAAAACGGAAAAATAAGTTGAGGACCAAAACGCCTATTTCGTTAATGTAGGGACTAAACTTAGAAGGAGCCGATTTTGTAGGGACTAAAAACATATTTTACCCTTTATTTTTATAAATCTGCAATGGTTCATTTACCTTGTCAAATAGCTGTGTTGTTTGATTCTCAAACTATGTCTCACAGTCACCCTTTTGATCATGACAAAAAGAGGGAGAAATATATATATGATTGATATAGAATTATCATTTTGCATCTAATCATTGAGATAGGGGGAGCATCAAGTGAGGGGGAGTTCTGTCGCATATCATGCATTATTTTGTTTGATGAACTAACCTCCCACCCAAAGATGAGTAAAGTTTTGTCATCATCAAAAAGGGGGAGAATGGGGTTATATTGCTTTTGCAGGTTAGGTTTTGATGATGATGCGTTCGAAGTCAAAATGACAAGCAGGTTAGGTTTTGATGATGTGTTCAAAGCGGAAAATGGCAAAGCGGAAATCCAAGGCAAACAAGACTCAAGAAGTAAGGGTAGTCTCTAGGGTTTGGGTCGTGTCTTAGGATATTTTGTAAGCCGCTTCTGAGGGTCAGCTCATCTCACAGTTTCATAGCCTTCACAGTTTTCAAAATGCATGCATGCACATAGGTAAGGCACGTAACATGATAAAGTGTTTTTTGCATAATTATGAGCTTATTGCAAACAAGCACAAAATCGATTGATGGCCTCTTCCCTAAAGAAGAAAATCGATTTTGAGCCTGTTCCTCTTAAAGAAGCAAATCGATTCCTCTCTTGTTTTTTTGAACTACATAATCGATTCATAGCCTATTATTTTAAAGAGTAAAATCGATTTCCATCTTCCTTACTCTATTAACGAATCGATTTGCATCTTCCTTATTTTAATTAAAATCGATTTCCAACCTTTTCCCTAAAGCACAAATCGATTTCATTCCTTAAAAGCAATTAATCGATTAATTGTTCCTATTTCAAAGCCAAGAATCGATTTACATTCTAAACTCTTTTAAGCCAAAAATCGATTCTTTACTTAGTGTGATCTCATTCAACGGTCATATTTTTTCTAAGCCTATAAATAGGACTTAGTGTTTCTCAGAAAAATACAATCCATTTTTACGCTTACGCTGAAACGCAAAACTAAACCCTAGCACAGACACCTCTGTTCTTCAAGTATTTTTCATCTGTCAGAGCTGATTTCTCTCAATTCGTTTTTACACTGTATTTGGTACTAGAGAGTGGGGTATCTCTCTAGGGTTTCTGTTTGTACTAGGGAGTGGGGTATCTCTCTAGGGTTGTTGATTGTAACAAGGGTGGGGTATCTCTTGTTGCCGTTGTTGTGGTAAATTTGAGGGCTCTTCATAGGTGGGGTATCCTAGGAGAAGAGTGCCTGAGTCTGTAAAGGTTTCTAAAGCACCTGTAAGCTTTGTTGTGTTAGTGGAAAATCTCACAAGGGTGTGAGGACTGGACGTAGGTCACTAGGAGGTGACTGAACCAGTATAAAAATCTGTGTTCTTTACTGCTTTAATTTTTTAGTTTTCGTTTCTCGTCAATTCGTTCCATAAACCTGCGCGAAAAATCAATCAGGTCGTTAAAGGGGACTTAATTTTTAAAATCTCAGTTCACCCCCTTGAGACTAAAGCCACTTGGTAACAACCACTGGTGCTAACACAATGGAGGAAGAGGCAACTGTGAAAGACCAACCCACTGAGAAAGAACAAGCAAAGGAGGCTGAGGTTGTAGTTGGAGAGCAACCAATAAAAAGGCAAAGGAATCAGTGGAGTTCAGTGCAGATGCATTTGATGCATCTGCACTGCCAAAGGATGACCAAGCTGACAAACCACCAGCAACAGTGCAGTCTGATGCACCTGCATCAGATGCAGTTGCACCCCAAGTTCCTGCAAGACCAAAGGCAACCGTTGTACCAGCATCAAATGCAGCAGCACTGAAACCCCAAGACACAAAGGCTAAGAAGAAGAAGGTGACTCATGCTCCCACAAGGGCAAGAAACAGGCTCAGAAGTGGAGCCAAAAATGAGTAAACTTTAAATATTGTTTGTCGTTTTATATTTTGCTATAAATATTTATGACTTAATTATCCCACATGTACTAACCCCTCTCCCCGTGTTTGCAGAAACTTCATTTTTTTTATCTCAACTTAGAGTAGTGAGAACACTGCTCAAAATTAAGTTGGGGGGAGAAGCACTCTAAACATTTCATGCATGTGCTATAAGTATGTGTGTATTATGTGTGTCTGTTGTTATTATGTGTTGTTTGCCTATTTTTGAGTAGTTAAATGTTCTTTTTTTTCACACACTCAACAAAGCTTCTTTTGAAATGCATAAAACTGTCAATTTCATTCTTTTGCAAAAACAATAGGTGCATAAGCTTTAGTTGAAGAACATAAAAATTGTCTCAAATAGGATTAAATAATTTTGAAGCATGATCAACTTGAATTATTTTTCTTAGACAAATGCTTAATTTTGAACTAATTTTTAATGAGGAAAGAAAGAAAAAGAAAAGAGCCTTGTTTTTCTAGAAATGACCATTGTTATTATTACTTCAACACAACAAAGCTGAGTTTTGAAAGGAACCTTGCTATTTGAGAAGCTATCTAATGCAAAAAGGAATTTTGAGAAAGCCATGGTCAAAGCTAAATTTGTACTAAAAATATAGAAGAGCATAAAGAATTAAGTTTGGGGGAGTTTTTATGAATACTAAGGCAAAGTATGAAAATTTTTGAATGGTCAATGTAATAGGTTACCAAAATCACTACAAAAGAGTTCAAAATGTTATAACTAGCTATATTTGCCTAAATCATTAACTGAACCTGTTCCAATAGTGCATTTGGTTTGAAAGAAAATAAAAACATCAAAATTCAAAAGAAAAAAAGAAAAAGAAGAAAAGAAAAGCAAACCAAAGAACAAAGTTGCATAAGGAGGTCAGTGAGGAGGGCAATATATGCTACAAGTCTTTAAATGTAGTATCAAGTGCAGCTGCACTCAATGCACCTGCACCGTTACAAAAAGTTCAGTGCTTTCGCACTTCACAAAAATACCCAGTGCACCTGCACCCAGGTCTGGACCAAAGAAAAGAACCACAAAAAAAAAGAATAGTGCATTGACTCAACAGTTTTGAAATACTCAACCAAAGTCCTTTGTTGTGCTAAAAGCCCCCAAGTCTTGAAGATGTCGTTCGTCTAGTCTTTATTTTAAAACACTTTTGCTTTGACCAAACGTGATCTAAAATTTTCAAAAGGCTAAGAGAAACTTTTTATTTATTTTTGGAACTGATTGATTCTCAGGGGACACACACTCACACTAATGAGTTTTAATAACTTTGGATGTTTGGAAAATCAAGGGCATAAAAATAAAAATTTCTAAGAAAATGAAGTTCATAAAATGCAAGATCATTCTTTGAAAAGATATGAGCTGATCTGTTCTTCTTGATTATAAAAATCTTAATAGTGTTTTTGTCATTGCTTGAGGACAATCAACGATTTAAGTTTGGGGGTGTGATAACTCTATTTTATATAGAGTTATTTATGCATCTAAACATAACTAATTGCTTGAAGTCAAGTGTAATATGTGTTAAATATAGTAGTACGAATAAAATAACAACATTTATGGTTTCAAGATGAATGCCATTCATAATTTAGCACTTTGTATATATATATTGGTATGTTTGATGTGTTTGTTCAGTGCACCTGCAGTTGATGCACCTGCACCAGGAAAACAACAGCGCATCTGCACTAAAAGCATTAACAACAGTGCATCTACACCATCCTGCACTAAAGACAGATTACCCAACATTGGAAGCACCTCAATCCATACCAATGCATAAACACCTCAATGGCATCATGCTTAGTCACAAGTCACATGGAGACACATGCCAACATGCAAAAGGAGGCGCCTACAATAGAAGACCATCATCAAGGGTCATTCATAAAGGACACATGGCATTCCACGATTGGACCTCTCTTTGAGGTTGAGTGTTGGACTCAATCCCCTTCATCAAAGTTCTGAAAAGTAACCATGGTTAAACCTCCTTAGGTTAACCTGATCTCCAAGCAAAACCTCACTCGAAGGAAACCTCCAAGGCTATATAAAGGCTTCCACTTCTCACTTGAAAGAAGATCCATATACATTCCAATATAATCCATAATCATTTCTTTTCATAGTTTTAAGTCAGTAGTTAGTTTGTAAGAAGGTAAGAAAGGAATTGACGACTTCTCCCTTCACTTCTTCATCAAGTTAGTTAGGTGCAGGAAATCAGTGCATCTGCACTGCTGGGCAACTTATGCAAGAGTTCTTCAATCAGTGTAATCTCTACCCTATTGGTATCTCTTGTACTTTCCATTATATCAACATGTTTCATTTCATCTATTTTTGCATTGCAATGCATATTATGAGCTAAACCTCTTTGGTTGAGATGTTCTAACTTTATAATGAGCTTTTGAGTAAGTTATTGTGCTTTTGTAACACCCCGGTATTTTTATCGAGTAAAAATACCCAAGTGCACCATTCCTAAAACATCAGAGATACATTTCCTGTTTAAATACTGAACACCACAATAAAATTTTCACTGAATAACAACAGGACAGTCTTAAACATAAATAAGACCATAAACCATCAGTGAAATACAGTGTTCGATATCGCACAAGAAAGCGGAAAATAAATACATAACTTTTACAACAGTTAAAGCCATAATGTCGTGGTACATAACTAACAAGGGAAAACATAACTTAAGCATAAAAGCTAAGTCTTCAGCAACCATCCGAGCACCACCTACTCGTGCCTCTTGGATCTCCACTTTCCCTGTTTATCTGTAAAACCACAACATATAAACAATGAGATACAATCTCAGTGAGTTCTACCGAGACCCCTATCTACACTCTCGGTTCAATTATGAATCGTTCAATTATGAATCCTATTTAACTTAACACGACACCGACTGCAAACCAGTGCTAAATCCCGGTGAACCGTATTATAGGACTTTCTTTCATTCGTGGTTTAATTTATAACCACGTGCATTTTAATTCAACACGACACCGACTGCAATCCAGTGCTAAATCCCGGTGAACGTGTTGTGACTCAGTACGGCACCGACTGCAATCCTGTGCTAAATCCCGGTGAACCGTACAGTACGACACCGACTGCAATCCAGTGCTAAATCCCGGTGTATCGTACGACAAAACTTTCAACATAACACCGACTGCAATCCAGTGCTAAATCCCGGTGAACCCCAATACCAATAGTGTTTCCTAATGGCACAGAGCCTAGGGTAGGGGATCATGACTGCCCCTCCTAGTATGTCAACATGGGTCGTCACCCAACTCGATATAATAAATATATCTACAGACACATGAACATTTAGTTCATTTACATTTGACCGATAACTGAACACAATACCCGCATTGGTCCGTTTCCTATAGTCGATATAATATATATATCGTGAATCGTAGACCGGTTTAGACGAATAAATAATAACCATCACGCGTCAGTTATACCATACCACGTAGGACTCATAGTCCGCTTTATTATTAATAAAATATATCCGCACACGTGTACTATTGTTCGGCTTTTCGAAACAATTTCAATTTCAAAAGTATTTTATAAACCCTTTTGAAACATACTCAAAATCATGGCATTATAAGCCTAATATCATTATAGAGGGGTTAGGAAAGGATTAGAAGAGGATTGGAATCGATCGGGATCGTTTCGGGCAAGTTTGGAAAATATGGACAGAACACAGCGCACGGTTCGTGCGCCCATACGCACGGGTCGTGCGCCCTGTAAGTCCCCTTTACAAAACACAAACCGAAAGGGGCGCACGGTTCGTGCGCCTGGGACGCACGGGTCGTGCGCTTTTGACAGCACTGAATTTTATCCCGTTTTCGCATTTTTCATCGTTCCGACCAATTCCGATACCTGTTCCAGTCCAGTCCCAACATAAAAACAGTCCAAAATATATACAAACAATAATAATCATCAATCGATCAATCCAAAAACCAATTGGACATAAAACGCGATTTTCATACAAAATACGATTTCGATAACGAGCCAAAACCGAAACACATTTCACAATTTAAGTTAATTAATTTAAAAACCTAAACGTGAGTAAAACTCACCCTTGAAGCGTGAACCACGAGCGGGCCGAATCCACCGAGTAACCACACGAACATTCCCCGCATAAGCTTTCCGTTCCGACGACGCTCAAATCCGCTTCCAAAGCTTTCCACTCGATCACAAAACCGCTTTTTGACCGAAATGCCGAATTCCCCGAAATCCTTCATGGACACTATTCATCTTCTTCTTCAACCTCAAAAACTACTATTCACAAAACCCCAAATTTGTTTACAAACCCTAACTCCATCAAACTTTGATTCCTCCATTCCAAGCTAGTAATCAACCTCTTCCTTGAACTACCCAACCTTCAATTTGTGGAAAAGGAGAATGAAACCCAAACAAAATCCCTCATTTACCTCAAATTTTCGAAAATGGCAAGATGAGAGAGAGTGAGTTGATCGTCACGAAATTGGTACCAAATCGAAGAGGAAGTAGCGCTGAACGTTTTTCGTGTTGGACGGAAGTCGTTTTGTTGAGCGGAAGCACCCCCTTTTTCCTCTTCTTCCTCCTCACCCATTCTTTCTTCTTTCTCTTTTCTCTCCTTTTCTCTCTTCTGTTTCTCGTATCCCTCTTTCTTTCTCTCTTTCATTCTTTTTAATTAATTCTTTCTTCTCTTCACTCACACACACACACACACACGTACACATATATATATATATATTTATTAATATATAAGTGGTAACGTGGTCTAATTACCGTATTGATCTAAATCTCTTATTTCGATTCTAAAACTTCCTTGACCCGTATTATCCGGTTAACGATCCGATGACAACCAATAAATAATTTTAGCACTCAATAAATTTACCAGTCAAGTACTAAATTAATTTAATTGGGTTAACACCCAAATAATTCTATTAATTATTTTGCGGATGTTACATTCTCCCCAACTTGAAAGAATTTTGTCCTCAAAATTTCGTCAAGTCTTTCATTCGACTAACCGAGAATCGACATTCTCAGAAAGATCTTAAGTTGCTGGAACACAATCTTGAATTAACAAAATAAGTGTAGAAAATCTTCCCAAACCGGCACATCGATCTTTAAATATGATTCGCTACTACCCTAGAACGCTTCTAAGGTTATAGTCCGAACTCTCTTGTTACGAATCAACACGAGAAACTTATCATTCGCCTACATAGGCTCGACACCTCGTTTGAAAACACTTCCGAGGCTTCATTCCAATTATCCCTGTTTACTCCCCAACTTTGATTGATCTAAATCAAAGGGTCTAATACGAGACACTTGATAGAAATATGGGTTGGAAAATGAGATCCATATATCGGTAATCCTCGATCGGGATAGGAACAACACGATTTCTTCGAAGGGTGTAAACACGTTCTCAACAAATCTTCTAAAATCCACAACAGTTCTCATACACATTGAAAAATGTGACGGAAAAGTCATCTGTGAAACTTCCTGACTCGCCCTTGGGATTTCGAGATAAAACCTTTCAAAAAAATGGAATGAGGGTTTTACCAGAAACGTTTATCTTAAACGTAGAAATAAACCGTGGGGACAACAAATAAATTTGAACGCAATGCAAATCACCTCAGTTGTTCTCAAAACAACTATCGAACAGAACTCAGAGCTCTTTTTCCTCTATTGCAACTTCAACACGAGGTTTTTACCAACGACGCACCCGATTCCTTTCCAAAATTAACTTTAGCATGCGGATTTTCACAAAATGATTTTTCAAAACTATCACGCCGCACACCAAGCTTCACTTCGGAACTTTCAGTCACTTGCAAGCAGATCCATCAATTAATCCTTTGATGGTTATTTGCAACGTCAAAACAGTCAGCAGTTATCTCACTTACGTATTCGTATTCACGTTCGTCTTGTCAAACGGAATCTCGTAAGACAATCTCATTGTTAACCCTCCCCAAGGAGAGGTTAACAGACTAATACTTTGCCACAAAAGTGGAAACTTACGGATGTATTCCAACTTAGATCTAAAGGACTCTAACAATTCCATTTCTTGCGTCATTAACTCTGCCATGTGAATGGATTCCCTACTCAGCGCATCCGTTACAACATTGGCCTCTCTTAAATGCTACTTCAACACAAATTTATAATCCTTCAGGAATTCAACCCATCTCCTTCGCCTGCTATTCAATTCTTTCTGATCAAACAGATACCTCAAACTCTTGTGACCACTAAAGACTTCGAAACGAGACCCATACAGGTAATGTCTTCAAACATTCAGTGCATACACAATAGTTATTAGCTCCAATTCATGAGTTGGATAATTCTCCTTATGAGCCTTCAATTGCCTGAATGCATAAGCTACCTCTTGTTGATTCTGCACAAGAACACCTCCTAAACCCTTCCCAGAAACATCGCCGTAAATTTGGAATTGCAAAGACGGATCTGGAAGGATATGGATTGATGCAGGAGTCAACCTAACCTTCAATTCATGAAAACATTCTTCACAATCAGCATCCCACGTAAACGGATGACCCTTACGAGTTAACCGAGTAAGTGGAAGAACTAACTGTGAGAACCTTTGAGCAAATCTCCTATAGTAACCAGCTAGACCCAAGAAACTTCTGATCTTTGTGACTATTGTTGGTCGCTCCCATTCAACACCGCTTCCTTTTTACTGGGATCTACAGAAACTCCCGACTTGGGAAATCACTTGTCCCAAAGACTTTACCTCTGACACCCAAAAATCACACTTCGAAGGTTTCAAGTACAACTTATTTTCTCGGAGTACTTTCAGAACAATGAGGAGATGTTGGACATGCTCCGCAATGGTCTTCGAGCACATCGAGATACCATCAATTAAAACGACTACAAATTGATCTAGGTAATTGAGGAAAACTCGGTTCAGGTAATCCATGAATACCGCTGGGGCATTAGTCAAACCGAATGGCATTACTACGAACTCGTAATGTCCATACCTAGTACGGAAAGCTGTCTTCGGAATATCTAAGGCTCGTACCTTTATTTGATGATAGCCCGATCTTAGATCAATTTTTAGAAAACACAGCAGCGCCTCAAATTGTTCAAGCAAATCGTCTATCCTTGGCAAGGGATATTTATTCTTGATCGTCACTTTGTTCAGTTGTCGATAATCAATACACAATCTCCAACTTCCATCTTTCTCTTGACAAGCAACACCGGAGCACCCCATAGAGAAGCGCTCGGTCGCATGAATTTCTTTAACATCGACTCTTCAAGTTGAGACTCCATTTCCTTTAATTCTAAGGAAACATTCGATAAGAAACAATAGATACTGATCCCGTGCCAGGAACCAATTCTACCGTAAACTCTACCTCTCACTCTGGAGGTTCAGAAGAAACTTCATCGTGAAAACATCCAGAAAGTCATTCACGACCTGAATATTCGCCAAATCTAAACTAGTTCCAGTGGATGCAGATAACATACTAACATGTGCTTCCGCACCTTGGAATGAGGATTGACCGTCTAAGGTGAACTAGGTAACCGCTTCAGAATTTGTCCTAGACAATTCAACTGATTCTGAAGCGAAGCTGATAGCTGATTAACACAGTCGATTGCAACATGATTTGCAGTCATCCAATTCATACCCAAAATGGTGTCCACACTTCTCATAGGCAAACAATAAATTCTACAACGAAATTTTTGCCTCCTATGACAAGTTGACAATCCTATCCAAGGATTAGGTCTGGACACAACCCTTAGCAGCAGTTAAAATAGTTATCGGCTCGGATAGCGATGATAAGGCTGATCCCAACCGATTCACATGCGATCGGGATATACAGCAATAGGTTGCACCCGAATCATATAATATACTGATTGAGTTACTGAAAACTGATCTCATACCCCTCAGTAGATTGTCTGCAGTCGTAACTGTCTAAACATCCATAATGTTGACTCGTCCTTGCCTTAGAGCTGCTTGTAACTCCTTGGAACTCTTCCTTTCAGGGCACTCTTTACCATAGTGACCCTCTACATTTCTATGATAGCACCGACTAGATCTTCGCTTGCAATCACCGCTGTGAGGCTTTCCCCAGTTAGGACATCTTCTGACCTTTGAAGAATCACAGAATTGCATCTGCTTTTCCTTTGATGACATTATCTTGGGACCTTGCATTCGGAGTTGATGATTCAACTGCCTTCTTTCCTTTCCAGTATTCCCCATGAGATCATCCTCGGCGACATAGGCTGATTGCACTAAGGCAACATAATTGGTAATAGTATAAGAACTGAGACCATAAATCATAAAAGCACTTATGCCCTTCTTATACTTCTGCATTCTCCATTCGTCATCCGGAGCTTACTTTACCACTTGGTAAAACTGAAACAACTTTCCAAACTTAGCGGCGTATTCTTCCACCGTCATGTCACCTTTCCTGAGGATGCACCGGTTGGAGATTCCGGTTTTGGTAGAGGACTGCGTCTTGATCATCCAGTCATAATTCCGCTTATGATGCACTAAGTATTAAGTTGATCAGGCTCAATGTCTCTTAGCATCACAAGTGTAATTACAAAAAGGACTAGCAAGGAATCGACTCAACCCTAAACTAAGTCCGACTAGGTCGAACTGCTCTGATACCAACTGTAACACCCCGGTATTTTTATCGAGTAAAAATACCCAAGTGCACCATTCCTAAAACATCAGAGATACATTTCCTGTTTAAATACTGAACACCACAATAAAATTTTCACTGAATAACAACAGGACAGTCTTAAACATAAATAAGACCATAAACCATCAGTGAAATACAGTGTTCGATATCGCACAAGAAAGCGGAAAATAAATACATAACTTTTACAACAGTTAAAGCCATAATGTCGTGATACATAACTAACAAGGGAAAACATAACTTAAGCATAAAAGCTAAGTCTTCAGCAACCATCCGAGCACCACCTACTCGTGCCTCTTGGATCTCCACTTTCCCTGTTTATCTGTAAAACCACAACATATAAACAATGAGATACAATCTCAGTGAGTTCTACCGAGACCCCTATCTACACTCTCGGTTCAATTATGAATCGTTCAATTATGAATCCTATTTAACTTAACACGACACCGACTGCAAACCAGTGCTAAATCCCGGTGAACCGTATTATAGGACTTTCTTTCATTCGTGGTTTAATTTATAACCGCATGCATTTTAATTCAACACGACACCGACTGCAATCCAGTGCTAAATCCCGGTGAACGTGTTGTGACTCAGTACGGCACCGACTGCAATCCTGTGCTAAATCCCGGTGAACCGTACAGTACGACACCGACTGCAATCCAGTGCTAAATCCCGGTGTATCGTACGACAAAACTCTCAACATAACACCGACTGCAATCCAGTGCTAAATCCCGGTGAACCCCAATACCAATAGTGTTTCCTAATGGCACAGAGCCTAGGGTAGGGGATCATGACTGCCCCTCCTAGTATGTCAACATGGGTCGTCACCCAACTCGATATAATAAATATATCTACAGACACATGAACATTTAGTTCATTTACATTTGACCAATAACTGAACACAATACCCGCATTGGTCCGTTTCCTATAGTCGATATAATATATATATCGTGAATCGTAGACCGGTTTAGACGAATAAATAATAACCATCACGCGTCAGTTATACCATACCACGTAGGACTCATAGTCTGCTTTATTATTAATAAAATATATCCGCACACGTGTACTATTGTTCGGCTTTTCGAAACAATTTCAATTTCAAAAGTATTTTATAAACCCTTTTGAAACATACTCAAAATCATGGCATTATAAGCCTAATATCATTATAGAGGGGTTAGGAAAGGATTAGAAGAGGATTGGAATCGATCGGGATCGTTTCGGGCAAGTTTGGAAAATATGGACAGAACACAGCGCACGGTTCGTGCGCCCATACGCACGGGTCGTGCGCCCTGTAAGTCCCCTTTACAAAACACAAACCGAAAGGGGCGCACGGTTCGTGCGCCTGGGACGCACGGGTCGTGCGCTTTTGACAGCACTGAATTTTATCCCGTTTTCGCATTTTTCATCGTTCCGACCAATTCCGATACCTGTTCCAGTCCAGTCCCAACATAAAAACAGTCCAAAATATATACAAACAATAATAATCATCAATCGATCAATCCAAAAACCAATTGGACATAAAACGCGATTTTCATACAAAATACGATTTCGATAACGAGCCAAAACCGAAACACATTTCACAATTTAAGTTAATTAATTTAAAAACCTAAACGTGAGTAAAACTCACCCTTGAAGCGTGAACCACGAGCGGGCCGAATCCACCGAGTAACCACACGAACATTCCCCGCATAAGCTTTCCGTTCCGACGACGCTCAAATCCGCTTCCAAAGCTTTCCACTCGATCACAAAACCGCTTTTTGACCGAAATGCCGAATTCCCCGAAATCCTTCATGGACACTATTCATCTTCTTCTTCAACCTCAAAAACTACTATTCACAAAACCCCAAATTTGTTTACAAACCCTAACTCCATCAAACTTTGATTCCTCCATTCCAAGCTAGTAATCAACCTCTTCCTTGAACTACCCAACCTTCAATTTGTGGAAAAGGAGAATGAAACCCAAACAAAATCCCTCATTTACCTCAAATTTTCGAAAATGGCAAGATGAGAGAGAGTGAGTTGATCGTCACGAAATTGGTACCAAATCGAAGAGGAAGTAGCGCTGAACGTTTTTCGTGTTGGACGGAAGTCGTTTTGTTGAGCGGAAGCACCCCCTTTTTCCTCTTCTTCCTCCTCACCCATTCTTTCTTCTTTCTCTTTTCTCTCCTTTTCTCTCTTCTGTTTCTCGTATCCCTCTTTCTTTCTCTCTTTCATTCTTTTTAATTAATTCTTTCTTCTCTTCACTCACACACACACACACACACACACACACACACGTATACATATATATTTATTAATATATAAGTGGTAACGTGGTCTAATTACCGTATTGATCTAAATCTCTTATTTCGATTCTAAAACTTCCTTGACCCGTATTATCCGGTTAACGATCCGATGACAACCAATAAATAATTTTAGCACTCAATAAATTTACCAGTCAAGTAATAATTAATTTAATTGGGTTAACACCCAAATAATTCTATTAATTATTTTGCGGATGTTACATTCTCCCCAACTTGAAAGAATTTTGTCCTCAAAATTTCGTCAAGTCTTTCATTCGACTAACCGAGAATCGACATTCTCAGAAAGATCTTAAGTTGCTGGAACACAATCTTGAATTAACA
Source organism: Astragalus membranaceus (assembly GCA_039519185.1). Lineage (NCBI taxonomy): Eukaryota > Viridiplantae > Streptophyta > Magnoliopsida > Fabales > Fabaceae > Astragalus > Astragalus membranaceus. The sequence goes on along the minus strand of CM076851.1, from coordinate 6,773 downwards.
AAATAAGTGTAGAAAATCTTCCCAAACCGGCACATCGATCTTTAAATATGATTCGCTACTACCCTAGAACGCTTCTAAGGTTATAGTCCGAACTCTCTTGTTACGAATCAACACGAGAAACTTATCATTCGCCTACATAGGCTCGACACCTCGTTTGAAAACACTTCCGAGGCTTCATTCCAATTATCCCTGTTTACTCCCCAACTTTGATTGATCTAAATCAAAGGGTCTAATACGAGACACTTGATAGAAATATGGGTTGGAAAATGAGATCCATATATCGGTAATCCTCGATCGGGATAGGAACAACACGATTTCTTCGAAGGGTGTAAACACGTTCTCAACAAATCTTCTAAAATCCACAACAGTTCTCATACACATTGAAAAATGTGACGGAAAAGTCATCTGTGAAACTTCCTGACTCGCCCTTGGGATTTCGAGATAAAACCTTTCAAAAAAATGGAATGAGGGTTTTACCAGAAACGTTTATCTTAAACGTAGAAATAAACCGTGGGGACAACAAATAAATTTGAACGCAATGCAAATCACCTCAGTTGTTCTCAAAACAACTATCGAACAGAACTCGGAGCTCTTTTTCCTCTATTGCAACTTCAACACGAGGTTTTTACCAACGACGCACCCGATTCCTTTCCAAAATTAACTTTAGCATGCGGATTTTCACAAAATGATTTTTCAAAACTATCACGCCGCACACCAAGCTTCACTTCGGAACTTTCAGTCACTTGCAAGCAGATCCATCAATTAATCCTTTGATGGTTATTTGCAACGTCAAAACAGTCAGCAGTTATCTCACTTACGTATTCGTATTCACGTTCGTCTTGTCAAACGGAATCTCGTAAGACAATCTCATTGTTAACCCTCCCCAAGGAGAGGTTAACAGACTAATACTTTGCCACAAAAGTGGAAACTTACGGATGTATTCCAACTTAGATCTAAAGGACTCTAACAATTCCATTTCTTGCGTCATTAACTCTGCCATGTGAATGGATTCCCTACTCAGCGCATCCGTTACAACATTGGCCTCTCTTAAATGCTACTTCAACACAAATTTATAATCCTTCAGGAATTCAACCCATCTCCTTCGCCTGCTATTCAATTCTTTCTGATCAAACAGATACCTCAAACTCTTGTGACCACTAAAGACTTCGAAACGAGACCCATACAGGTAATGTCTTCAAACATTCAGTGCATACACAATAGTTATTAGCTCCAATTCATGAGTTGGATAATTCTCCTTATGAGCCTTCAATTGCCTGAATGCATAAGCTACCTCTTGTTGATTCTGCACAAGAACACCTCCTAAACCCTTCCCAGAAACATCACCGTAAATTTGGAATTGCAAAGACGGATCTGGAAGGATATGGATTGATGCAGGAGTCAACCTAACCTTCAATTCATGAAAACATTCTTCACAATCAGCATCCCACGTAAACGGATGACCCTTACGAGTTAACCGAGTAAGTGGAAGAACTAAGAAACTTCTGATCTTTGTGACTATTGTTGGTCGCTCCCATTCAACACCGCTTCCTTTTTACTGGGATCTACAGAAACTCCCGACTTGGGAAATCACTTGTCCCAAAGACTTTACCTCTGACACCCAAAAATCACACTTCGAAGGTTTCAAGTACAACTTATTTTCTCGGAGTACTTTCAGAACAATGAGGAGATGTTGGACATGCTCCGCAATGGTCTTCGAGCACATCGAGATACCATCAATTAAAACGACTACAAATTGATCTAGGTAATTGAGGAAAACTCGGTTCAGGTAATCCATGAATACCGCTGGGGCATTAGTCAAACCGAATGGCATTACTACGAACTCGTAATGTCCATACCTAGTACGGAAAGCTGTCTTCGGAATATCTAAGGCTCGTACCTTTATTTGATGATAGCCCGATCTTAGATCAATTTTTAGAAAACACAGCAGCGCCTCAAATTGTTCAAGCAAATCGTCTATCCTTGGCAAGGGATATTTATTCTTGATCGTCACTTTGTTCAGTTGTCGATAATCAATACACAATCTCCAACTTCCATCTTTCTCTTGACAAGCAACACCGGAGCACCCCATAGAGAAGCGCTCGGTCGCATGAATTTCTTTAACATCGACTCTTCAAGTTGAGACTCCATTTCCTTTAATTCTAAGGAAACATTCGATAAGAAACAATAGATACTGATCCCGTGCCAGGAACCAATTCTACCGTAAACTCTACCTCTCACTCTGGAGGTTCAGAAGAAACTTCATCGTGAAAACATCCAGAAAGTCATTCACGACCTGAATATTCGCCAAATCTAAACTAGTTCCAGTGGATGCAGATAACATACTAACATGTGCTTCCGCACCTTGGAATGAGGATTGACCGTCTAAGGTGAACTAGGTAACCGCTTCAGAATTTGTCCTAGACAATTCAACTGATTCTGAAGCGAAGCTGATAGCTGATTAACACAGTCGATTGCAACATGATTTGCAGTCATCCAATTCATACCCAAAATGGTGTCCACACTTCTCATAGGCAAACAATAAATTCTACAACGAAATTTTTGCCTCCTATGACAAGTTGACAATCCTATCCAAGGATTAGGTCTGGACACAACCCTTAGCAGCAGTTAAAATAGTTATCGGCTCGGATAGCGATGATAAGGCTGATCCCAACCGATTCACATGCGATCGGGATATACAGCAATAGGTTGCACCCGAATCATATAATATACTGATTGAGTTACTGAAAACTGATCTCATACCCCTCAGTAGATTGTCTGCAGTCGTAACTGTCTAAACATCCATAATGTTGACTCGTCCTTGCCTTAGAGCTGCTTGTAACTCCTTGGAACTCTTCCTTTCAGGGCACTCTTTACCATAGTGACCCTCTACATTTCTATGATAGCACCGACTAGATCTTCGCTTGCAATCACCGCTGTGAGGCTTTCCCCAGTTAGGACATCTTCTGACCTTTGAAGAATCACAGAATTGCATCTGCTTTTCCTTTGATGACATTATCTTGGGACCTTGCATTCGGAGTTGATGATTCAACTGCCTTCTTTCCTTTCCAGTATTCCCCATGAGATCATCCTCGGCGACATAGGCTGATTGCACTAAGGCAACATAATTGGTAATAGTATAAGAACTGAGACCATAAATCATAAAAGCACTTATGCCCTTCTTATACTTCTGCATTCTCCATTCGTCATCCGGAGCTTACTTTACCACTTGGTAAAACTGAAACAACTTTCCAAACTTAGCGGCGTATTCTTCCACCGTCATGTCACACTTTCCTGAGGATGCACCGGTTGGAGATTCCGGTTTTGGTAGAGGACTGCGTCTTGATCATCCAGTCATAATTCCGCTTATGATGCACTAAGTATTAAGTTGATCAGGCTCAATGTCTCTTAGCATCACAAGTGTAATTACAAAAAGGACTAGCAAGGAATCGACTCAACCCTAAACTAAGTCCGACTAGGTCGAACTGCTCTGATACCAACTGTAACACCCCGGTATTTTTATCGAGTAAAAATACCCAAGTGCACCATTCCTAAAACATCAGAGATACATTTCCTGTTTAAATACTGAACACCACAATAAAATTTTCACTGAATAACAACAGGACAGTCTTAAACATAAATAAGACCATAAACCATCAGTGAAATACAGTGTTCGATATCGCACAAGAAAGCGGAAAATAAATACATAACTTTTACAACAGTTAAAGCCATAATGTCGTGATACATAACTAACAAGGGAAAACATAACTTAAGCATAAAAGCTAAGTCTTCAGCAACCATCCGAGCACCACCTACTCGTGCCTCTTGGATCTCCACTTTCCCTGTTTATCTGTAAAACCACAACATATAAACAATGAGATACAATCTCAGTGAGTTCTACCGAGACCCCTATCTACACTCTCGGTTCAATTATGAATCGTTCAATTATGAATCCTATTTAACTTAACACGACACCGACTGCAAACCAGTGCTAAATCCCGGTGAACCGTATTATAGGACTTTCTTTCATTCGTGGTTTAATTTATAACCGCATGCATTTTAATTCAACACGACACCGACTGCAATCCAGTGCTAAATCCCGGTGAACGTGTTGTGACTCAGTACGGCACCGACTGCAATCCTGTGCTAAATCCCGGTGAACCGTACAGTACGACACCGACTGCAATCCAGTGCTAAATCCCGGTGTATCGTACGACAAAACTCTCAACATAACACCGACTGCAATCCAGTGCTAAATCCCGGTGAACCCCAATACCAATAGTGTTTCCTAATGGCACAGAGCCTAGGGTAGGGGATCATGACTGCCCCTCCTAGTATGTCAACATGGGTCGTCACCCAACTCGATATAATAAATATATCTACAGACACATGAACATTTAGTTCATTTACATTTGACCGATAACTGAACACAATACCCGCATTGGTCCGTTTCCTATAGTCGATATAATATATATATCGTGAATCGTAGACCGGTTTAGACGAATAAATAATAACCATCACGCGTCAGTTATACCATACCACGTAGGACTCATAGTCCGCTTTATTATTAATAAAATATATCCGCACACGTGTACTATTGTTCGGCTTTTCGAAACAATTTCAATTTCAAAAGTATTTTATAAACCCTTTGAAACATACTCAAAATCATGGCATTATAAGCCTAATATCATTATAGAGGGGTTAGGAAAGGATTAGAAGAGGATTGGAATCGATCGGGATCGTTTCGGGCAAGTTTGGAAAATATGGACAGAACACAGCGCACGGTTCGTGCGCCCATACGCACGGGTCGTGCGCCCTGTAAGTCCCCTTTACAAAACACAAACCGAAAGGGGCGCACGGTTCGTGCGCCTGGGACGCACGGGTCGTGCGCTTTTGACAGCACTGAATTTTATCCCGTTTTCGCATTTTTCATCGTTCCGACCAATTCCGATACCTGTTCCAGTCCAGTCCCAACATAAAAACAGTCCAAAATATATACAAACAATAATAATCATCAATCGATCAATCCAAAAACCAATTGGACATAAAACGCGATTTTCATACAAAATACGATTTCGATAACGAGCCAAAACCGAAACACATTTCACAATTTAAGTTAATTAATTTAAAAACCTAAACGTGAGTAAAACTCACCCTTGAAGCGTGAACCACGAGCGGGCCGAATCCACCGAGTAACCACACGAACATTCCCCGCATAAGCTTTCCGTTCCGACGACGCTCAAATCCGCTTCCAAAGCTTTCCACTCGATCACAAAACCGCTTTTTGACCGAAATGCCGAATTCCCCGAAATCCTTCATGGACACTATTCATCTTCTTCTTCAACCTCAAAAACTACTATTCACAAAACCCCAAATTTGTTTACAAACCCTAACTCCATCAAACTTTGATTCCTCCATTCCAAGCTAGTAATCAACCTCTTCCTTGAACTACCCAACCTTCAATTTGTGGAAAAGGAGAATGAAACCCAAACAAAATCCCTCATTTACCTCAAATTTTCGAAAATGGCAAGATGAGAGAGAGTGAGTTGATCGTCACGAAATTGGTACCAAATCGAAGAGGAAGTAGCGCTGAACGTTTTTCGTGTTGGACGGAAGTCGTTTTGTTAAGCGGAAGCACCCCCTTTTTCCTCTTCTTCCTCCTCACCCATTCTTTCTTCTTTCTCTTTTCTCTCCTTTTCTCTCTTCTGTTTCTCGTATCCCTCTTTCTTTCTCTCTTTCATTCTTTTTAATTAATTCTTTCTTCTCTTCACTCACACACACACACACACACACACACACACGTATACATATATATATTTATTAATATATAAGTGGTAACGTGGTCTAATTACCGTATTGATCTAAATCTCTTATTTCGATTCTAAAACTTCCTTGACCCGTATTATCCGGTTAACGATCCGATGACAACCAATAAATAATTTTAGCACTCAATAAATTTACCAGTCAAGTACTAAATTAATTTAATTGGGTTAACACCCAAATAATTCTATTAATTATTTTGCGGATGTTACAGCTTTTAAGTGTTGTATGCATTTTGGTTCTTGTGTTATACTACATCTATCTTATTTTAAGGTCGATCACTTAGAATAAGTAGAGTTATATTCACAGACATGGTTTATAACTAGAAATCAAGAACTAATATGGGTGAGTGTTTTAATGAAGACTTTGTTAACTTGTGTAATAAAGAAAACTTTGTTAAAACCATGTTAAGTCCTAGACATAGGATAACATAGTCCTTAGGGTGATACAATGGGTACTTTAAAGGCAGGAGTGAACTTATTTAGCAAGCCTAAACATAAGAAGCTTGTAACGAAACTCTGAAGAAAGTAGCTGAAAGGCACATACTGATGCAACTGCACTCAATGCTTCTGCACCACATAAAACACAAAACTCTCAAAAGTGATTTATTTAGTGAAAATATCTCAACTATCATTCTCAACTGATTTCCTCTACATTTCATACTTATTTGCATGCATTCTGTTTACTTATCACCCTCATCCCAATTTGTGAGTAGTATAGTTCAGACTAATTTATACACTTTTAAACTACAAGAGTTAATCCAATCCCTGTGGGTTCGATCTTTTATACTACTTGTTAGTGACTGTGTATACTTGCACATCTTTTTCACACACCAGGAGCCTAGAAAGCTCCTGGCCCGGATGGTTTTCAGGCAACTTTTTTTCAAACTCAGGGAATATTGAAGGGGAATCTCTCCTCCGTTTTGTTAAGGGTGTGTTTAATTATCCGGAAAGCAT
>CM076850.1:182597110-182602120 GCA_039519185.1 Astragalus membranaceus | reverse complement strand
AAACCCTAAACCCTAAACCCTAAACCCTAAACCCTAAACCCTAAACCCTAAACCCTAAACCCTAAACCCTAAACCCTAAACCCTAAACCCTAAACCCTAAACCCTAAACCCTAAACCCTAAACCCTAAACCCTAAACCCTAAACCCTAAACCCTAAACCCTAAACCCTAAACCCTAAACCCTAAACCCTAAACCCTAAACCCTAAACCCTAAACCCTAAACCCTAAACCCTAAACCCTAAACCCTAAACCCTAAACCCTAAACCCTAAACCCTAAACCCTAAACCCTAAACCCTAAACCCTAAACCCTAAACCCTAAACCCTAAACCCTAAACCCTAAACCCTAAACCCTAAACCCTAAACCCTAAACCCTAAACCCTAAACCCTAAACCCTAAACCCTAAACCCTAAACCCTAAACCCTAAACCCTAAACCCTAAACCCTAAACCCTAAACCCTAAACCCTAAACCCTAAACCCTAAACCCTAAACCCTAAACCCTAAACCCTAAACCCTAAACCCTAAACCCTAAACCCTAAACCCTAAACCCTAAACCCTAAACCCTAAACCCTAAACCCTAAACCCTAAACCCTAAACCCTAAACCCTAAACCCTAAACCCTAAACCCTAAACCCTAAACCCTAAACCCTAAACCCTAAACCCTAAACCCTAAACCCTAAACCCTAAACCCTAAACCCTAAACCCTAAACCCTAAACCCTAAACCCTAAACCCTAAACCCTAAACCCTAAACCCTAAACCCTAAACCCTAAACCCTAAACCCTAAACCCTAAACCCTAAACCCTAAACCCTAAACCCTAAACCCTAAACCCTAAACCCTAAACCCTAAACCCTAAACCCTAAACCCTAAACCCTAAACCCTAAACCCTAAACCCTAAACCCTAAACCCTAAACCCTAAACCCTAAACCCTAAACCCTAAACCCTAAACCCTAAACCCTAAACCCTAAACCCTAAACCCTAAACCCTAAACCCTAAACCCTAAACCCTAAACCCTAAACCCTAAACCCTAAACCCTAAACCCTAAACCCTAAACCCTAAACCCTAAACCCTAAACCCTAAACCCTAAACCCTAAACCCTAAACCCTAAACCCTAAACCCTAAACCCTAAACCCTAAACCCTAAACCCTAAACCCTAAACCCTAAACCCTAAACCCTAAACCCTAAACCCTAAACCCTAAACCCTAAACCCTAAACCCTAAACCCTAAACCCTAAACCCTAAACCCTAAACCCTAAACCCTAAACCCTAAACCCTAAACCCTAAACCCTAAACCCTAAACCCTAAACCCTAAACCCTAAACCCTAAACCCTAAACCCTAAACCCTAAACCCTAAACCCTAAACCCTAAACCCTAAACCCTAAACCCTAAACCCTAAACCCTAAACCCTAAACCCTAAACCCTAAACCCTAAACCCTAAACCCTAAACCCTAAACCCTAAACCCTAAACCCTAAACCCTAAACCCTAAACCCTAAACCCTAAACCCTAAACCCTAAACCCTAAACCCTAAACCCTAAACCCTAAACCCTAAACCCTAAACCCTAAACCCTAAACCCTAAACCCTAAACCCTAAACCCTAAACCCTAAACCCTAAACCCTAAACCCTAAACCCTAAACCCTAAACCCTAAACCCTAAACCCTAAACCCTAAACCCTAAACCCTAAACCCTAAACCCTAAACCCTAAACCCTAAACCCTAAACCCTAAACCCTAAACCCTAAACCCTAAACCCTAAACCCTAAACCCTAAACCCTAAACCCTAAACCCTAAACCCTAAACCCTAAACCCTAAACCCTAAACCCTAAACCCTAAACCCTAAACCCTAAACCCTAAACCCTAAACCCTAAACCCTAAACCCTAAACCCTAAACCCTAAACCCTAAACCCTAAACCCTAAACCCTAAACCCTAAACCCTAAACCCTAAACCCTAAACCCTAAACCCTAAACCCTAAACCCTAAACCCTAAACCCTAAACCCTAAACCCTAAACCCTAAACCCTAAACCCTAAACCCTAAACCCTAAACCCTAAACCCTAAACCCTAAACCCTAAACCCTAAACCCTAAACCCTAAACCCTAAACCCTAAACCCTAAACCCTAAACCCTAAACCCTAAACCCTAAACCCTAAACCCTAAACCCTAAACCCTAAACCCTAAACCCTAAACCCTAAACCCTAAACCCTAAACCCTAAACCCTAAACCCTAAACCCTAAACCCTAAACCCTAAACCCTAAACCCTAAACCCTAAACCCTAAACCCTAAACCCTAAACCCTAAACCCTAAACCCTAAACCCTAAACCCTAAACCCTAAACCCTAAACCCTAAACCCTAAACCCTAAACCCTAAACCCTAAACCCTAAACCCTAAACCCTAAACCCTAAACCCTAAACCCTAAACCCTAAACCCTAAACCCTAAACCCTAAACCCTAAACCCTAAACCCTAAACCCTAAACCCTAAACCCTAAACCCTAAACCCTAAACCCTAAACCCTAAACCCTAAACCCTAAACCCTAAACCCTAAACCCTAAACCCTAAACCCTAAACCCTAAACCCTAAACCCTAAACCCTAAACCCTAAACCCTAAACCCTAAACCCTAAACCCTAAACCCTAAACCCTAAACCCTAAACCCTAAACCCTAAACCCTAAACCCTAAACCCTAAACCCTAAACCCTAAACCCTAAACCCTAAACCCTAAACCCTAAACCCTAAACCCTAAACCCTAAACCCTAAACCCTAAACCCTAAACCCTAAACCCTAAACCCTAAACCCTAAACCCTAAACCCTAAACCCTAAACCCTAAACCCTAAACCCTAAACCCTAAACCCTAAACCCTAAACCCTAAACCCTAAACCCTAAACCCTAAACCCTAAACCCTAAACCCTAAACCCTAAACCCTAAACCCTAAACCCTAAACCCTAAACCCTAAACCCTAAACCCTAAACCCTAAACCCTAAACCCTAAACCCTAAACCCTAAACCCTAAACCCTAAACCCTAAACCCTAAACCCTAAACCCTAAACCCTAAACCCTAAACCCTAAACCCTAAACCCTAAACCCTAAACCCTAAACCCTAAACCCTAAACCCTAAACCCTAAACCCTAAACCCTAAACCCTAAACCCTAAACCCTAAACCCTAAACCCTAAACCCTAAACCCTAAACCCTAAACCCTAAACCCTAAACCCTAAACCCTAAACCCTAAACCCTAAACCCTAAACCCTAAACCCTAAACCCTAAACCCTAAACCCTAAACCCTAAACCCTAAACCCTAAACCCTAAACCCTAAACCCTAAACCCTAAACCCTAAACCCTAAACCCTAAACCCTAAACCCTAAACCCTAAACCCTAAACCCTAAACCCTAAACCCTAAACCCTAAACCCTAAACCCTAAACCCTAAACCCTAAACCCTAAACCCTAAACCCTAAACCCTAAACCCTAAACCCTAAACCCTAAACCCTAAACCCTAAACCCTAAACCCTAAACCCTAAACCCTAAACCCTAAACCCTAAACCCTAAACCCTAAACCCTAAACCCTAAACCCTAAACCCTAAACCCTAAACCCTAAACCCTAAACCCTAAACCCTAAACCCTAAACCCTAAACCCTAAACCCTAAACCCTAAACCCTAAACCCTAAACCCTAAACCCTAAACCCTAAACCCTAAACCCTAAACCCTAAACCCTAAACCCTAAACCCTAAACCCTAAACCCTAAACCCTAAACCCTAAACCCTAAACCCTAAACCCTAAACCCTAAACCCTAAACCCTAAACCCTAAACCCTAAACCCTAAACCCTAAACCCTAAACCCTAAACCCTAAACCCTAAACCCTAAACCCTAAACCCTAAACCCTAAACCCTAAACCCTAAACCCTAAACCCTAAACCCTAAACCCTAAACCCTAAACCCTAAACCCTAAACCCTAAACCCTAAACCCTAAACCCTAAACCCTAAACCCTAAACCCTAAACCCTAAACCCTAAACCCTAAACCCTAAACCCTAAACCCTAAACCCTAAACCCTAAACCCTAAACCCTAAACCCTAAACCCTAAACCCTAAACCCTAAACCCTAAACCCTAAACCCTAAACCCTAAACCCTAAACCCTAAACCCTAAACCCTAAACCCTAAACCCTAAACCCTAAACCCTAAACCCTAAACCCTAAACCCTAAACCCTAAACCCTAAACCCTAAACCCTAAACCCTAAACCCTAAACCCTAAACCCTAAACCCTAAACCCTAAACCCTAAACCCTAAACCCTAAACCCTAAACCCTAAACCCTAAACCCTAAACCCTAAACCCTAAACCCTAAACCCTAAACCCTAAACCCTAAACCCTAAACCCTAAACCCTAAACCCTAAACCCTAAACCCTAAACCCTAAACCCTAAACCCTAAACCCTAAACCCTAAACCCTAAACCCTAAACCCTAAACCCTAAACCCTAAACCCTAAACCCTAAACCCTAAACCCTAAACCCTAAACCCTAAACCCTAAACCCTAAACCCTAAACCCTAAACCCTAAACCCTAAACCCTAAACCCTAAACCCTAAACCCTAAACCCTAAACCCTAAACCCTAAACCCTAAACCCTAAACCCTAAACCCTAAACCCTAAACCCTAAACCCTAAACCCTAAACCCTAAACCCTAAACCCTAAACCCTAAACCCTAAACCCTAAACCCTAAACCCTAAACCCTAAACCCTAAACCCTAAACCCTAAACCCTAAACCCTAAACCCTAAACCCTAAACCCTAAACCCTAAACCCTAAACCCTAAACCCTAAACCCTAAACCCTAAACCCTAAACCCTAAACCCTAAACCCTAAACCCTAAACCCTAAACCCTAAACCCTAAACCCTAAACCCTAAACCCTAAACCCTAAACCCTAAACCCTAAACCCTAAACCCTAAACCCTAAACCCTAAACCCTAAACCCTAAACCCTAAACCCTAAACCCTAAACCCTAAACCCTAAACCCTAAACCCTAAACCCTAAACCCTAAACCCTAAACC